>UYYA01004556.1:0-36192 GCA_900624975.1 Angiostrongylus costaricensis | reverse complement strand
GACCCGGATGGTGTAGTGGTGAAGTGCGCTGCTCCCCGGTAAGGACAACAGCGCGTGTTCGTTCCCCATTGCATGCACCTGTGGTCCGGAGTTTTGCAAATATTTCAGCATTTCATATCAGTTAAATTAGTTACAAAACTGAAACTCTCATAGAAACCTCAAAGTTGCCGTGCTGATCATGATGCCAAGCATGACGCTGAAAATAATTAAGATAGAAGAAACGTCGGAATCGAATAAAACTTGGGACTGCGAGTTCGTTTCAGTGTATGTAACTCGTGAAAGAAGATATTGTGGTTCATGCGTGTAAAATAGCACGTAGTGTTATTTTGGTACCATGGCCGCATTTTGATCAAAAACGGTGAAATCTTGGCAACTAGAAGTTAAATATAATGATAAGTGTACTAATTCCATACATTTTGTCAATTGGGAACATCGGCCGCTACGGAAGCAATTCGCCTAAAAAGGACACGCCTACTGCGCACAGAATACCCATTTGTTTAGGATTTGACAAGAAGCCCATTACCAATGCATCCTAGTTCCGTGCTAACAGCAATGATGGATAGGTAGTAGTCGTGGAACTGTACGATTGGGCGTTCATGGATGTTGAGCTCCGGTGAACAGCAGATTATTCATCCCGACGGTGCCTTCCTGTGAGCTTGCATCACTAGAATAGCCTAGTACGACTCCGATCCCCATTATTCTCTTAGTTCACACGTTGCACACCACATCGTCCAACACGAAAGGCAATTAGATGGTCACATTCCTCTCTAATCCAATCCAAAGAAATTTCATCCACTTAGTGCTGTTTATCACCAACGCTTAACTGTAGATGTTTTATGAGTGAACGAAAGTAGTTCGTAACCAAAGTTTTTAACTATTGTCTATAAATTCCGTTCCGTATGTCGAGCCATGGATAGAAGAAGCAGATAGAAATGAAGAGCTAACGAAAGATTGACAACAGAATTGTGCAGTGGACTTCAACTGGAAGGAAACGTCATCTAGAGGATGGAAACATCCTCTAGCACAACTAATGAGAAGAAGGGTAGGTGTGTTTGTGGATAACGTCGAGCGGTTTAATAGTAGACGCAGATGATTTGTCAACGGTAGAATGATATTCGTAAATGTCGTCGCACTGAAAGCAGACCACCACCAAGGACGGTGGTCGAGATGAAAACTACTGAATAGAAGCGCGCTCTATAAATTGCTCCGTGATTCGTGAGAGCATTGAAATCCAACTATCGATGCATGTAATTTTAAAACTGTTAGATGCTTACCATTTTGGATCACCACCAACCATATTTAATACAAACAAGGCGATACGCTTGTGCAGATCCCAATTCTCTATGGCTTGGGCTACAAACAGGCCACCAACGAAAAGAAAGTTCGTGTCCTTTAAGAATAATTATTAAGTTAAACTGAACACGTTAGTCTTAAAAACTGTTTTTGATGCTCTGAGTTTTTGACAACCCTGTTTTCCTCGCTTTTTTTTATGCTATCTCCATCCACATTTATCATTTCAGAGCAACACAGAGATAGAGATAAATGAGTTTTAGAAACCGGATGGGTTCGTAGCAATCTTAGCTGCTTTGTTTTCAAATAAGTTTATAAACGAATCGTACGTTGATAAACTGCTGAGCGACTGCCTTGCATGTCATTACTCCTGTCAACGGATAGAGAACAACAGGGAACATGGCAGTGGCAGGCAATGGTAATACTTCCGTCACCCAATACACGCCCATTACACCAACACAGAAAGCGCATCGCAGTTCCTTGAAAGGATAAGAAAATTTATGGGAAACAATAAACATTTCGTGCAATTGAGAGGTTTGGCAATGAGATTGCGAATGGCACCAAGCCTTGCCATTGCGTTTGTGTTAAAGGTGCTCGATAACTATCGACCATGTATTACTCTGTGCGGCGGCTATCCACCAACTAACTTAAATACTTACAACAAATAAACGGCTCTGAAGAAGGCGAAACCGCCGAAACGTCAGCAATTGTGTTCTAATAAATTCTATATTAACAACCTCGTGTCTGCTTATTGATGAAAAACATTGAATTATCAATTAATGCCGAGGTTAACAGAAAGTCGGTCATGGGAAAAACACGATTTGTTTACTTTTGTGTGCCACTAGCTACTGTACTAAACTTTCTTCTGTATCGCTTATGGTAACCATTTATATATGTGTGATTCGTGCAGCCGTCCGCAAAACGTCTCTTTCTTTACAGCGTTCCACTGTAGTACGCACCGCCCGCTTAGTGTACATAACGACCAAGTGCGTGGGCCTTTCTTGGAACTGTACAATGCCCTGTTGAGGAATTGACAAGGTACGTTCTCAGTTACACTGCTTTAGTGCATAGAAGAGATTCACAAACGAGTAGAATAGGACACAATTTAGTAGTTAGAGATGTCCTGTTCAATACACATTATCCTTGGCTCAAGCTCAAGTAGCTTACTTAGCTCGCCAGTAACAGCATTAGGCCGGGATTGGCATATTGGTGGAATACCTGATTAAGAGAATAAAACTTCGAACACTAACATGATACGTAGATAGTCACCGCAATTAACGTATCAGCCAAATCTGCTTCTAATCACCTTTACGATGCTACGAACGGAGTCGAATGTCTCAAAGCCATATTTTATTCTCTTGTTATAAAGAATTTAATTTGACTATTATTTTGGGCAAAAAAATCGATAAGCAGTTCCATCGACTTTTAGGCCCATTAGTTTCTACTTAAGGTGTGTAGTCGTCGAAGGCGCCCTGCAACAGACACGTGGAATCGTTCCCTGCGCCCATGGCGCACCAAGCTTTCCATCCCTCTGAGATCGGTAAATTGGTTCCAGACTTCTCTGCGAGGATAGCAGGCAGCACAGGGCGGATACATTGGTAGGCCAACGCAGATCATTGTAAATGCCAGATGTGCATTCGATCACCTCCAAATGACGCTTAATGAAGTCGAATGAATGGTGCATCCCTTAAGGATTCGTCAACCGTGAGAGCTTTACTTAATTTATTTATTTATTTACACAGTAGTGGCAGTATCAGTACGAATCGACTTTAGTTCACTCATGTACCATTCCATTACAATGCGGAAATTGCTCAGCTGAAATGCGTGTTTGCGTGTAATTTCTAGGTTGGGGAAAACAGAAAAAGAATTATTTCGTTTCCAATAACATACCCGAAGGGCAAATCAATAAATAAAATAAAAAAGTCGGTTGCACCGTTTTTTAACTAACCTTTCTTTTTGAAAACACTAAAGGACTAAAGATAAGTGGTGTTAACAGTAGTATCAATGCACTTTTCCACATCTTGAACAAGCGTAGTAAAATTTCGAGCTTTGTGAGCTGAAACATCAATGTGCTAGTAGAGTCGCTTAAAAAATAAAGAAAAGAAAGGCTATTACAGAAAAAATGGGCAAGAATGTAAAAATCGTTATTAAAAAATAATGGACAAATCTTTCGGCGTTGATCAATCCCTGAGAGATGCGCCATGCATTCGACTTCATTAAGTAACATTGGAGGTGACTGAATGCATCTCTGCCTTTTACAATGACTTACGGTGGCCTAGCTATGTAGCGAGCCAGTGCTGCTATTCTCCCAGACAAGTATGTTACCAGTTTGCCGACCACGGAGGGATGAAAGGCTTGGTGTTGGGATCAATTCCACATGTGTGTCGCAGTGGCGCCTCCAACCGAGACGCCACGCGCGCCCCTATGAAAATCTTTATTAAGTAGGGAAAATCATGCAAACAATGGCTCATGAAGGGCAATAGGTGAATGGCGATTTTCTTTATTCCTTCATAATGTTGTATAATTAAAGAGAGTCCTCTATAGTGTTGGCTTTCTTCCAATCCAGAATGAGAATGAAAGATGGCTCATTGAAAACTCGCTTTGTAAAGTAAAGAAGTTATTATCGGATGGCTTTCGAATTACTCTGACTACATCTCACATCTACATGGAGCGCCCAATGAGCACTGAGGAAAAAGAAATGCGCGGATGCATAAAGAATTAGAGGACCATGTGTGAAACTCTAGTTTACGCGACAACCAATTTAAGGCATTTCCTAGGTGCCTTTAGAAGCACCAAAATTTTCATAGGAGTCTCCAAAAGTTATTATACGCAAGAAGTACAACAATTAAGCAAAATTCTTCAGAAACAAACAGAGTTGATCCTAGCAGTTGCAATAAAGGCTCGTCATCTATTACGGTTGGGTTAATCCAATTGGTGTACTGTAAAAATCTTTGAAAATATATATTAACGATTTCTGTTTTAGGAATAAGACAACCAATCCATTCAGGAATCCAGCAAGTTTCCTTATTCAGAAAAGTATGAATATAAACTGAGGTGGTTGTTAATTGGACAAGGATAGTAAGTGATAGATTGAAGAATGCATTTCTATACTAGTAGTCATCGTTCAACAGCTACTAGCAAGTAAACCGAACGAATGAAGATTTTTCTGGAAGTCGTCATAATATGTGGTGCGGTAGGGTTTAAGTGTGCAAATTGTAAGCTGAAAAATAAAGCTGCAGTGAGGCTAATTCTAAGTGCCGTTTTTGGCAAGAGGCAAGCACGAGCAATGAACCCAGAGTGTTTGCTCCGTGAAACATTGCAAAGAGCATTTGTAGATTAGTTTTCTAGAGTGGGTGTTTGATCCTAAGGTTCTATGAACAAAGTTCGCTTAATCATGGCCAGCGTCTAAGGTTTGCTTCCTACTACCCGTTAACTTCAATTCGCAATGAACGAAGGTTTCGTCACATACTTTACATCTCACCTCTTCATTAGCATAACCTGTATAGTGATCTCCATTGAAGGATGGTTGTGTTTTGTCACTTTTCTCTTCAATTCCAGGTATAACGAAGCCTTCTGCTTCATTGGAAGTTCTTTTATCGGTGCTTTCTTTGGAGGTAACGAGAGACATAATGCTAAAATGAGAACACTTATTAAATTAGTACACTTCAGAACTTTTTAAAAAAATGAAGGGAAATCTAAACTGTTACTCTGATATCTTAATAAGGATCAATAACAGTTTTTTTTATGATCTTAACCCTTTTATTTACTGCCTTTTTCTTTTTAATGGCAGGGTATGTTGCGAAATATAACTCGTGTATAATGATGAGATATTTGCAGAACACCGGACCGCAGGTGTATGCGGTGGGGAACGAACGCGCGCTATTGTCCTTTCCGGGGAGTAGCGCACTTCACCACCACACCATCCGGGTCCTTCGTTTTGCCTATCTCTCAGCTAGTTCTATTGATCTTTTGCCAACAGCAATCACCCGTCAACGGGATTGACAGGCAAAATGAAGGACCCGGATGGTGTGGTGGTGAAGTGCGCTACTCCCCGGAAAGGACAATAGCGCGCGTTCGTTTCCCACCGCATACACCTGCTGTCCGGAGTTTTGTAAATATCTCAGCATTATACACGAGTTTTTTGTGGTTTTCTAATGGCAGAACCAGGAAGGATAAATGTGTCTCGTCTTTCTTTCAAAACCGACAACTGGAAGAACTATTATCCCATTGACTCTGAGAGAGCGCTATAAGCGACAGTTTTAAAATGACTAAGCAACTATTCAAATGTCATCTTCGCACAATCCTCCATTGGCAGCAGTTCGCATGCCGACTTTCACTTTTAACTACCAAAAACGTCTGGAGATGGAACAGTGAGACAACGAGGAATACCGGCGCTGTCAATAACATAAGTGAATAAAGAAACGAGGGTCTATCCCACTTCTAAAACCGAGGAGGTAATCTGAATCTAACAATGTAAGAGAGGAAATTCTCTCGGCTTTGTTCTCGATGAATGGAGCATTCAATAATAAGAATCGATCGTCTTTTATTAGTAGTAAATGGAACTTAAGGCACCATTTGTTCTTCTGTTCCAGGTTCTAGTTTCTGTCTCCGGCAGAAGGAGACGAAATGGGAATTTCCACTGCTCTGAAAGCCTGTTTTTGCGATGGATTGTATTGGTCCACATCGAAGCTTGGTTAGACGAAGATAAAGGTGAAAAGTTCAAAATATAGAGGCTTTTACATGGACTCTCCAATACTTTCTCAAAAACTTTTCCATGTGGTAGATTTTGAGTACATGAAGAGCGCCGCCACAAGCGTTACCTTAAAGCGGTCCGACGAGTGGAATTCTATCTAGGAAGGACTCACACAGAATATTAGGCAAACAACCATCAAGACGATGTCACAGTAATTTATTGGTGGAAGAATGTTTAGGCTTTTTTAAACGGAGTCACTTATGCAAAGATGGTTGAGTAATCAGCTTCGTTTTCAATTTAAGAGCGAAGTATAATGCGGATAGAGGTCTTCTTGGCAGAAGCTTTGCATTGCATCTACAGTACACGGGTTCCCAGTTATCGCATGAGGAAAATGAATACGCTGTCAAAGCATCGCCCTAGCAGAAGAAGTTAGATCATAAGGAGCACTTACTGAGGCTGGACGCTGATGGGGTTAATGCGACCTGTCCACTCACGGAATGAGACTGATGCAAAATGAAAATGAGTTTTATGGTTCGATAAATCGGTGCAGTCTGTTTTGAATGAGTACTTATACAAATCTAAAGCTGATAGTTGATTATACTTTGCGTAGTGCTTTATCTATCATTACCTCTTTTATCCGAGTCTTTTACTTCTATGAATTGCTCGGTGCCTGATTTTACTCTGCAACTTGCAAATAAACGTTTTAGCGAATTGGAAATTTCAAAAGCTCATCAACACCAAATGTTCGGAAACTAAGGAAATCTTTATTCGTTCACACTTTCCTGCTTAATTATTTATTCCTTTACTTTTTGTATGCTGTAATTTTCTTCAAAAAGATGAAGAAAAAGTTCCCAAGCTGTATTTTCAGAGGTATTCGGCAGCGGTCGTGGATTGTTCCCTCTGCGGAAGGATTGTCCTCAAGTCAGGAACTCTGGTTGATGCCTACATTTATTCATTTATTTTATTTCATTTGACCTGTGTTTACGTCTACTGTGTGGTTCCCAGCACTTCATACCTCCAATTCGTTTCCTTTCGTCCATTGTCCACGAAGACCCTCCAATTTTACGTGCGTCTTCGCTAGCTGAGGATTTTCATTTCACCTTGAATCTCGTAGAACGCTGGTCGAGAAGTTCTCCCTGGAATCCTGAGTTATGCGAGCTGGAGCATTCCCAATTGGATTTCAAAGAGTGTTTTTTCTTGAACAAGTCCGGTACCAAGTTCCCGAACTTGGAGTGGTGAGAGGCTTAGTTGGCTCAGTGCGGAATCGAACTAGCACCGCGCTCGCGACGAAAGGCATCACCACCACTGTCCTCTCCGTTCCTTATGTCTATATTGCAGTAATTATTTCCATACTGCTGTTTTACTTCGAGTAGTAAAATGAAGTTAATAGGCTCTCCATTCACACAACCCTTGCTAATTACTATCGTGTTTCACGTGCATTACTGTTAATAAATTAGAGCTATTCGGACTCCCACATATAGCTTCTATAAAGTTAATCTTATTGTGCTAATGTGTTTTTTATATAAGGGCGCAGTTATCCAAGTTGAAAATCCGTACAAAACGTCTAGTGTGGAAAATTGCACGAAGACAGCCATACCACACCATGCTAACTGATAAATTAGTTCTATCTGGGGATTTAAGAATTTTATTCAGCTAAACTAACTAATTCAAATAGGTCGGTTCCTACAAAAGAATGCACATATTTCGCATAAAATCCATGCTAGTAATCGCATCCCACAGAGAAAACGACTTCTCGATTTGCTACTTCTTCATCTTAAAGGCGGCTGTAATAGCGCGCATTGTATAGCGCAAATCACAGGGCAAGCGCATGCAACAAGTCTAACAAATCTGCTTAGCAACTTCGTGTAAGTACAGGAATTTAAATACATATCAGATAATCTTTATTTTTGTAGTCCACAGTGTTCGTTTCTCGATGTGTCATCTTCGTCTTCGTATCGAGACAGATCTTCCAGAGTGAAGCAGCTCTCAGTTGAGTCATGCTCAACAGGCCATGCGTTTACACAGGGCGGTCGTTACCGATAGCGGCGATTTTTTGGCGATAACTATTTGTTTCTTCCGGACATGCCATCCTCCAAAGTCCGTATTGAATAAGCGTGCACTTGACGAAGTAATACCGTCGTAAACTTTCATTTAACCTGTGGATGAATAACCAATGTGTCCTACTTCATTGATAAGCTAGCATAATGTCATTGGTTGTTACAAACATTCATTCGGCTAATGCTTCGACGTCATCGTTTTCCAAGACACCGTATTGAGAAAACAAATGCCTGTGGACCGTTAACTTGGATCATCGTCTCTAAGAAAAGACGAAGACGTCGAGACGTTAGCCGAATAAATGTTTAGTGTTTACCCCATGTTGGCCTATCAGTAAAGCACGCACTGTTTTGTTGTTTATAAGTCCTCTAGTTATAGTTGAAGACCAACGGAACAGAGTGGGTGTGAAATTTATCTGGTTCAGAACAGAAAATCGATCCAAGATTTGGCTCCAGATCATGCGTTATCACAAAGCACTCCTCTCTGCTGTTCATTTCTGGTTTTTTGGAACCTGTCCTGAGCAATTAATGATTTCTACGAGCTGAAGTTTTAGAATCCTGTGCGAAGATTGTGACACCTACTTCAAGATCTTGTGTCCGTTAAATCTGCGTGCTCTATGCGCGTCTAGTGGGGTATTTTTTTAATTTCACACTTATCGTCTAGGTGTTCTTTTGTGCCAACACTGAGTGGTCTCCGCATTTCGCCAACGTTTTCGTCTCCATACGGTTTACAACAGATTATGTACACCACACCCGAAATCATGCAGTCACCTACAATCTTTCTCCACATAGAAGCTAATAATGCAATTACGAACTAGCTGACGTCTTACAGTGTTTGGTGGTATTTCATTCACTGCTACCAACTTCTAGAAAACCGGCTTTTTTCAAGCAATTTTTTATAGCGCGCTTATTCCTTTGTGAATGATAGGAAGGATAGACGGAGCCCTATTTTCGTCAGCTTTATCAATTTAGGGCGTTGTTGTACCTTTAAACCTAGAGAAGTGCCCATTTTTAAATGGATTGATTTAAACGTTCGAAGACGAAAACTTTCTATGGTCTCTTTCGAATGAAATTTATGAGCTTTTACTATTGGTTTCGCAATTCAGAACATCTGCCCATCTTCTTTGTGCCGATCAGATGATAAAACGGTAGTCGATATAACTACAGAAAATTGGTGGCCGCAGACCACATACAGGAGCTTCTACTTTATACATAAATGCAATGACAAAGCTTGTGACCAGTCGCTGCCCTACTACCAACCCTTTCATTCGAGCGTAATATTTTCTAGACCATTTGAAGAATGATTAGTTTGGGCGCTCCTTTAAGAGTGCAGTGATCTGCCAAATTAATAAGCCATACATGCTTACTGCTCTTTCGTCTTTCATGAGGAGCTCGCGGATAGCGCGCAATGCGGAGTCATTCGACACTTTACTATAAGGGGGATAATAACGTCTAAAGCCTCCATCACGCACGTGCTCTTAGGACGCTCACTAAATAGACGATACGGGAATATTTGGGTAATTGCGAAATAAGCTGGAAAGTGTTTCTGTAACTGGTTGAGAACCTGGTCTATAAGCCAAGCTAACCTATCCATGGATCTGTCTACACAATTCGTGATTGGTCTGATCTTGAAAACTGAGAGTTTAGTAGATGCAATCGTCAGTGGAACAACTCAAGAGTTTTGATAAGCAAGTTCAAGATACGGGAAGTTAATAGGTCAATTTAGGGGTGCGAAGTAACTGATGGATTTAAGCATGTCGGTCTTGCCACTTTGACCCACTTCGTGTTCAATTTCCAATATTGACTTTTGAATTTCTTATCGGGATACGAGATAAAGGAGGCGGCGCTAAGATATTTTTTCGCCACCTCAACACCTAACTGACAAGGAATTGCTACAAATCATCTATCCTTAACAATAAATGAGAGTCTAATTATGCTATTTTTTTATTTGCGGCTTACTGTATTTTTTCACGGCAAGGTACAGTGCGAAATGCGACCACAATCCTGCTGAGATATTTGCAAAACTCGGGACCGTAGTTGTCTTCTGCGTGGAACGTACGCGCTATAACCCTTCTCGAGCACTAACGCGTTCACCACCATATATGCGGATCCTTTGTTTCGCCTGTCTCTTGGCTAGTTTTATCGATCACTGCCATCAGCAATCACCCCTCGACAGGATCGATCTGGGGAGTCCACGTAGGCACTGAACCCAGTTAAGCTGAAGCTGTAGTCGAAATCACAATGCTAACTTTCAATCCCGCTGACGAGTGATTGCTGATGGCATTGATAGATAGAACTAGCTGAGAGACAGGCGAAACAAAAGATCCGTATGGTGTGGTGGTGAACGCGTTAGTTTCGGGAAAAGGAAATCGTTCCCCACCGCAGACACCTGCCGTCCGGAGTTTTTCAAATATCTTAGCACCACTGAAGTTATATGTCCTTGACTACTTGAACACCGGGTTTTGACTAATCTCGGAATTCGTCATCTTATAGTCTTTTAGGAATTCTCCTTGATGGGAAAATATGCGATATTATTAGCACGTATTTTGACATCCTATGGCGAGCGTTTCAGAGGAGATTTTGCCTTCATCAGATACTAGGTATAGCATTACATATCCCAATCCTTTTTAATCGAGTAACAACTTCAACAAAATAAGTGTGGATAGTGCTAAACTCTATCGAAAGGCGCCGTTTTTGCTTTCAAATGAGAGTCACTAAAAGTGAGATGAAACCACCTCGATTTTGTTTGCAGGGATGATAAAAGAAGCACTTTAATAAGAGATTTGATCCATGATAAGACTCTGGATTGCTAATTCAATCTTTTTAATTTTTAATGTACGCTAATTTTCTGGTAGAAGCGAGTTTCATTCATAATCGTTTGTAAACAACGCACGGGTTGACTCATTTCTTTGAAAACGGTGAGTGCTTGTTAACAAATTACGATTTGCTTGGCGCACCAACTTCTCATTAACAGTGTAAAACCCAACTCCAATACCGAGATTTCTTTAACCCCTTTAATCGACAATTCACTGTTTTTTTGCTTAAAATTCGACTTAATATTGAGTTAACCTCGTTTTTTACCTACTTATCGGATCTCTTAAATTAGTATCCACAGATGATCTGGCGTCTACTGACTGCTTAATGTTCAAAGTTAAACCCATCATCAGTTGTGTAGACGACCCCTCTAATAGAGTAGATTGGTTCATACACCTTATTCACACCCCATTGCTGAAGCACACACCGGCCCATCTCACGAATATGCAAATGTGCCTGGATCGCCTGCGTAACGCGCGTCCTGACAGCCCATATGCAGTGCAGTCCTTCGACGTTACCGCTCTTTATACAACATGTCCAATGTCTTCGTAATTCAAGCTATCCTCGAACTTTTCGTTCAACATGAGGAAACAATACATATGCATGGATAGTCAATTCAGCAGCTTATGGCTCTCCTAAAGATCTGCTTAAACTGCTCGTTCTTCAGATGGCCCGGGAAACATTGCACACAAATTTGACGGTTGGCAATGAGACAGCGAGTGTCACCATGCCTTGCCATTCCCTTTATGTTTAAGGTGGAAGCACCAGTAATCGATCTCCGGCACTACTACAGATACATAGGTGCTTCGTCATTTGCTCCATACAAGAGGAGATGGATAAATGCTTTGAGTTTTTGAATGAGCAGTCGAAGCACATAATATTTATTTAAAAGATGTTGAAAGAGAATTGGCTTTTATTTCCTAACGTTCAAATTAACGTATGCGAGAACGGGTGCATCACGAAGTGGTACCGAGAGCCAAATAACAGAAATATACTGGTTCATTACCTGCCCTCTCACTCCTTACCCACCAAAAGCATACTTTTAAGAAATATTCTTGAAACACCAGCCATTGTTTACACAGGAAGAGAGCAGAAAAAAAATAACGCTTAAAATTGACGCAGCCAATAGCCATTTCGGATGGCTACGGAACTCTAGCACCTCGAAATAGGCGAGAAGGAAGAAACAGGCAGGATAAGGCCCCGTTTATCCTGCCCTTTGTTTTGAACAAAATAAGTATTGCCATAAAATGTTGACTAAGAAGGGACGGCTTAGAGAAATTGGTAACAGTGATTGAAATGCCACAAGCACTCCAATACGCCAGCTGGCTTGCAACCGCCTGTATGACCGTCTATGAACAACGCAGAATTGCATAATTTACCCTAGCGGTACAGACGGTGATTAGATAAATTCGGGTACTGTTTATCTGATCTCTTAAAAAGCGTGCGGCGACAAAAACGTTGACGAAACGGGTAGACCGCTCAGCGTTCTCTTAAAAAACACCTAGCCAGTATATTTAAGCTGAAACCAAACACTCCACTAGGCGCGCATAGGACATATAAACATAACGGAGAGGATTTCAATGTAGAAGTCGATATCCTAACGCAGGAACCAATAGAACTGCTTGTGAAACTCTTGAAGCGTTTTGGATAAATTCCATGAGTCCGAAAATAAAAATCAGAAGGCGCCTTGTGATTACGCGTGACCTAGAGCCATACCTCAAGCACATTTTTTAAGCGGAGACAACCACATTCCTCACCTATGCAGAGCTCTGTTTGGGTGGTCTCCACCTAATGCAGTCGCTAGTGGAAAATAGGCCTTCGAGTCGGTTTTCGGCACCGAATAGCCACTAGCTTTAAGCAGAATGCTCGGCTTCGGGTGAGGACGCCACGCGAGACTTTTCGTAGTTGTTACAAGGCAACACCTCAAACTTGGGTAATTATATCATTTGTATACAGAAATACCATATCGATACAACACTAATATCGACGGAAAACTACTGGCACACAAATAGGGCAAGTTCAAGGATATGAAGTGATGTACCTACTATGGAAGTGAGGCTTACAAAGGCATAAGAGTATTGTAAATAATACTATTACAACATTAGTACTATGATAAAAGCAACTTGATAATAATGACGAGTAAGAGGAAACGGATGATGGCGTCCGCACTGACGCGTACAGTTACCCGGTTGGCGAAGGCTAGAAAAACAGAATAGTGGGGTACAGATGAGCCACAGACGAGCCATGCATTAGGTTGTGCTTAGGGTCTTACTTACAGCGGTTGGGTGCACTTTCAAGCTGCTGGTCTTGGACAACAATATGTCTGCAACGTGAAATTTAAGCGTCGATGAGTGTCACCATTGCCGAAGATATTATGGGCTAGAAAGATAACAACTGAAAAATGATAAGGCTATAGCGACTTAACAAATACACAACATAAGTTGGCCGGCCAGCGGCCTTGTACGCATGGCGTACAATGTGGGAGAAATGACACATGCCACCAACGGTGTTGCAGAGAAGAACGCATTTGAGGATAGCCGCCACTACTGACAACACACTGCAGACGGATTGATAAACAATGAACACTGACACGAGAATGAAGATCATGATGATGATGAAGATACACTGGGCTGATAGGAAGCGTGACGTAGTGACAGTGATGCTAAACTAATGTACAGCGGTTGTATTTCATATAGCGCTAATGCAATATAGTACCCTGAACTCGAGGAAGTGCGCAGTAAGCAAGAGTTAAACACTAGGATTGTTCAGTTGGTTCGAAGTAGCAGCTAATCAGTACTGTGGCGGTATAAAACTGCTTTTTAACTTAAAAGTGAAATCATCGATCACGGCTTGCCGGCTCTTCAAAAGGTGGATTCCGTGGCAAAAATCAAAGTATTAGGCGTCAACAATGGAAATGAAACCAAAAAGAATAGTTTATGCAGTAACATTCACGATTTCAGCAGAATATCGGCTAATGAAATCACCCAGAAAGGAAGCGGTGAAGAAAAATCCTTCAATAGGAAAGAATTACAGACATTAAAACCACCAATTCCTCTGATCAGAAGGAATCGCGAGTTTTGACAAACCTGAAATCCTCCGATAAGACGAAATCTCACGATCGGGCAACCATTAATGTACGAGAGGTGTGTGATGTTTTACGGTATTTGATTCCTTGATCATTTAAGTCGTGGTGAGATATGTTTGTAAATAAGCTGTCAATCAGAGTTCATGATTCTTACAGTTGTCCCTATGATGCTCTATACTTATTTATGGTTTTCATTTGCTCTTTTCACCAAATCTTTTACATTAAGGGGTACTCTAGTCGAATATCATCGTTTCAGGTTACCACATGTAAAATTTTCCAGTACTTGCTCGAAAAGTGGAAAATGGCGCTCGTTCTATTTATGACACCGCTTATCCTTAGTCCCTTAGTGATTTCTAGGAAGAAGGCAGGTACAATGCACTTCGGATCGGACTGTTTCGCTCGTTTTCTTTTCTTGACTAGGGTATCAGTAAGGTTTTCTGGCGCAGAAAGATTACCAATTTTCCGCTTCAGTGAAATAAATGAGCAAACTCATTTACTACTTATGTTTTTTAAAGGATTTTACATTAAAGAAGAAGCCTTGTAACTCTATCACCCTTCAAATTCTAATAAGCCCTATGATTCTTCTAGCTCTCCTTTTCGCTCTCGGTTGCTCGGTTTGTTATTTAGTGAAGAAAATCGTTTTCGAAATATAACTTCTATGATGGGGCACCCAGATCAATTTCGCTGACGGGTGATTGCTAATGGGAGTGATCAATAGAACTAGCAGAGAGACAGGCGAAACGAAGGACCTGAATGATGTAGTGGTGAACGCGTTAGCTAGGCGATGGTAAATGTTGCAACAGTAGAGGAATGATAGGCAAAAATTTTGTTCATTAATGTGGTTAGCGTCACTATAATTTCCTCCCCCCCCGAGAGTTTATGCCACAAATCGAGAAAGGCTGAATGACAGTGAAAAATCTTAGTATCTATAGTTAGGAGAATTCTCAGTTCCCAAGTCCATTTTGAGCTCTTTCGACGGAAATGGCGATTTGAGTACGTTTTCGTTAACAAAATGTCCATTTCAGAATTGTCTGTGCGCAATGGTCTGAGGCGTCCTGCAACACAAACGTGGAGTCGATCCTCGCACTCATGGCCCACCGAGCCTTCAATCCCGCCGGGATCGGCAAATTGGTGCCAGATTCGCCTGGGAAGATAGCAGCACTGTCTCGATACATCGGTAGGCCACCGCGAGTCATAGTAAACGCCAGATATGCATTCAATCACCTCCAAACGATGCTTAATGAAGTCGAATGCATGGCGCATCCCTGAGGGATTGATCAACGTCGAGAGCTCTGTCCTTTTTATCCTTTTGTCTGTTTTAAGCTTATGAACATCGTGTATACAGCGATAACTTCTTATCTCAGTCAGATTGTTCACACTGCACTTGATGGCAAAGGAAACTCCGTTCCAGCCTCCCTTCAACCTTAGCATGGATAATCAATGTTTTAATCTATTGATTCGGACACGTATCTTGTGCGGTGCTTCGCTATAATCGACCCGACTCGATCCAGCGACTACGAACACCCGCATCCGCGAGAGGGGAAGCTGTAATGGCTACTCAATTGGAATAATCATAGCTGTAATAAAGTTGATACTGCCGAACTGATAGCCAATAAGGATTTGTAAGAACCTCTTGTAAGCTCTCCAATAAACCTGGAAATCTTGTTCGCTATTCCTAGGCTGCATCATAAAACTATGGCAACCTGATAAAACAAAGGAATCCTAGCAGACTCAGCCCTCGTCCCCCTTCGGCATAAAAGGGTGAAGGATAAAGCTTTCATCGTTGATTAATCCCTGAGGGATCCGCCTCGCATTCGACCTGATTGAGCATCGAAAAAGGTGATTGAATACATAAATGTTCTATACAACGACTCACGGTGACCTACTGTTGTATCCACCAAGTACCGTTATCCTCTAAGACAATTCTGATACCAATTTACCGGCCCTGAAAGGATAGAATGCATGCTAAGCGTGGGGAGCGGGATAGATCCCATTTGTAATGCAGAACGCCTCTAACCACTGCGCTACATGCGCCCCTTTTTGTCTTTCTGTACTAAGAATGAAGAGCTCTCATCTTTCCTGTCAATGTCTCCATTATCTAATCAGAACGTTTATGGCTCCAAGTTATTTCCCAGTGCAAACTAATGGAATTATTTACCTAGTCGCAATTACGGAAGTAGTAGAAGTGGTTGAAGACATAATTTGCCCGTAAAATAATTTGTGCTGGTCTACTAGTCTACCAGCTTATTTTCTTCATATTTGCAGACACCTCAGCAATTTACTAGAACTGTAGGGCTTAGGCATGTGGTGAGAGATGTGAGATTGAAACAACTACCCTGTGTGCATTGAGGGGCGCCTCTTACTAACAGCACAGCACACAAGTCAATACTCATTATAAGTTAAGGCAATGCAGGCTGTTAACCATATGGAAAGGATGGAAAGCGTACTTTCTTTTGTGGAACTTAGTGTGATCCATTACTTTTCTTTTTTCTTCAAAGAACTGCGGTGTGCTTTCTGCGTTGCTGTGGTGGGCGTATATTGGATGACGGAAGTGCTACCGTTTGCAGTCAGTGCCATGATTCCCGTTGCTCTTTATCCACTGACAGGAGTGATGACGTGCAAAGCTGTCGCTCAACAATTTATGAATGTAGCGTTAATAGTTTGCGCCATTATTTTAAAAACAGAACAGATTTATGTATTTCTTGTTTGTGTACTTCGATCTCATACATTGAGCCTATTCCAGTACTTTTTCACATGGTTCATTCCCTCGCATCAGTCGTCGATAAAGCTCTACAGATTTGCATGTCTGTTGGGCCGCACTTAAGCACTTAGTTTCCTTCGCCATTGTCATCAAATACCATCCATGATGATCCTCGCTGATATTACGGGACCACTCCAGTATAACGTTCCAAGTTCGCAGCGTTAGATGGTCGCAGACCTTTGTAGAACAAAAAGAGATTTTTCCGAGCAAGTTAGTTACCATGCCATTTTGTCAGTTCCAGAAAGTTGGCCGCTTGATTGATCCGGGGTGAGGTTGAGACAGCGACCTTGCAAGTGCTAATACAATCACCTGTTTTCCAGTTCATCGTCGAGTTAATCGAGCAGGCATCATAAATCTCCTAATTTTTTCCTGCCGCGGTAAGAGTGGACCAATGGGTTCTGATATTTCTAGGGGTTCCTTGTGCATCATATCTTTCTTCTATAGTTTTTATGAAGAATTCTGGCTATCGGGTCGGTGGTCTTCCTGTAGTACGTTTGACATCCCGAGGAATCCAGTCACTAAAGGTTCCTGTCCACCTGCTGTCGTTCATACGCATTACGTGTCCAAGCCTAGCTTATTTTCGGAAGTTAGGAGTACAGGTCGCTGTCGATGATTTCAGACATTTTAAGTAGATTGAAGATTCGGATGCCTTCCCTCACTTGCATAATGCGAGATACTCCTAGCACCGTCTTTTCGACTGCTCGTTCAACTCAGTTCTCAATTGAACGCACAGTCCACCTCATAGAACATACTATTCCATTTTGTCTCCACTTTTAAAGACATCATCTCTGTTTTTAAATGATAACGATTCGAAGAACGCAAATTCTGAACAGAAAAACAACTAGCATGGAAGCAAACTGCAAACTGCTATTGTAGGACGGCAGTGATCTGAAATTGTGAGCAAAAATGATCTTTTAAATCAGTTGCACAAAATCTAAAGCAATAGAGTGATTGAAAAACAGGTAGCATCGAATGCAACATAGAGGATAAAAGTATAAAGCTCTCGGCGTTGATCAATTCCTGAGGCATTCACCATGTATTTGACTTCAAGTGTCGCTGGAGATGATTGAATGTATATCTGGCCTTTACAATAACTCGCAGTGGCCTACCGATGTATCGAGCCAGTGCTACTATCCTTTCAGATAAGTCTGGTACCAATTTTCCGATCCCGGAGTCATGGAGGGCTTGGTTGGTCATTGGCACGGGGATCATTTCCATGTGTGTATCGAAGTGGCGTCTCCAAGCACTGCGCCACACGCGCCCTTCTCTTAAAACATAATACCTAAAATTGTTTCCGATGTATCCTAATAAAAGGATAAAGCTCTCGGTGTTCAGCAATCCCTGATGCGCCATACATTCGACTTCATCAGGCATCGTCAAAGGTGATTGAATGCGTATCTGGTGTGTACAATAACTCAAGACAAGCCCGGTACCAATTTGCCAATCCCGGCGAGATGGAAGGCTTGTTGAGCCTGGGCCGCGGAATCGATCCCGTATTTACTGCACTGATCCCCTAACCACTGCGTTACACTCGCCATTATATGTACATGTAGACGTTAGCATGAATGTATACGTCTATATGTATATAGACGCATATATATATATATATATATATATATATATATATATATGTATATCTCTTTTTTACAGCAATCGCGAGGCCGCTCTTCAGCACATCTTTACTTCCTTACAAATATAACACATGCAACATAACGGTAGCTGTCGTTTCGGCAGTATTACCTTCTTCAGAGCCTGGAAGGGTAAAATAACATGTAATTTACTAGCTCAAATGCTTCAACAACGCAAACAGAAAGATGAAAATCTGAACAATAATTACACGATCACCGGCTTCTCGAAAAACCCATCGTTTTTTACCTGCCTTCCCACAGAGGAAGATCAGCCGCTCAGAGTCGCATATGGTTGATGACCGCACCACCCCACACTGAAAATGAATTCCGAGATACAGCGCTAGATCACGTGATACCTCAGAGCATTCTTCCGTGCCGTTCATTATCGGATTCTTGGTATTTATCCAAAAAGGCTCGAGATGTTTGCGCGCTGGTGTTTTAGTCTACCATGCGAGTATAGCGACTTTTACGTCAAAATCTCCTGTGTTTTTGTATCCTATGCGTCCCTAGTGGCGTACCTAGTCTTGCTTCCATTTGCCATCTAGATGTTCTTTTATGCGGATACATAAAGCTCTGCCTGTTTCGCTAGTGTATTCGCCTCCTCAAGTACTACGGGAAATCAGGTATATCGTACCTGAACTCATGCAGTCACCGTCCCTGCCATAAGGGCAAATTACGCAATTTGATGTTTCACATAGACGGTCATACAGGCGGTTGCGAACCAACTGACGACGTAGAGTATCCGGGGATGTCTCAACTATCGCTGTAGATCCCTCTAGATCTGCCTTTCTTAAGCATCGCTTTATCGCTATACTCATTTCATCGCTAATAAAGGGCAAGATAAACGGGATTTTGTTTCAGCCAAACCGTTCGTCTTGAGGCGTCGCTCTCCTTCAAAACTTATCTCGTGGGGTTACTGTTTCGTAACCACTGGAGATGGCTATTTGTCGAGCCATTGATTACGAAATGCCGCCCGTGCCGCGCCATATACATATGCATGTATACGGTACAGCGAGTGCAGGCATTGTGCTAGTTTTAGAGAAATATCAGGTTGGTAAAAAATAGTAATTCGGCTGGCGTTTCGAGGTTATCGTCTTCTTCAGGACTGGATTGGTCCGAATCGTTAATCTACACGCCGTCGTCTCTTTGATGTTGTTGTTTGCAGTCGCATCTAATCGAACCCAGTGAAGTGGAAACACTGATCGGATAAAGAATCTCATTCAACTGTGCCTTCTTATACGGGCGGGTGTTATCCGGCAGTAGTTGGTATTATATTGCCTAGCACATGACGAATCAATATTTCTCAAACCGACTTTCTTTAAATCTCAGCAGAAATAATCAGAAAACCATCAGTGGACCATCGATTCGGAGCAATCCGTCTCTGAAGAAGACGAAGACATCGTAACGTTAGCCAAATAAGTGTTCATTGTTAACCTCGTGTTTGCTTAATAATAGAACAAGGCATTGAGGGTATTGCTAAGCCGAAGGATACAGATGTGAAGCCAGCTGGTCTACAAAACTCTGCTTCACTGACCATAATCGCTGGAGCCTAACCCTACCAACTTCCCATTCTTCAGTCCTGTCAACATTTCCCTGTGCAATGAACACTTCAGGAACCAAACCAAGGCCAAAACTCACTCTAAGCAACCGCATTATAATGTATCAGTCGAGAAATGTTCTAACGGTGTTTATTTCGATTAAGAAAGTATGTTCTGAGCGAGATGTGTCACTTCAAAGATACATGTTGAAATCGTGCCCTTATTTCTAAACAAACAAGCAAGCTAGAGGGTGGTTTGTTTTTCATAGGCGTATATATTTTAGGGAAACTACTTCTGAATGATGGCTCGCTCAAGTGGCGAAAAAGTCATCTATCGAATTTAAATAAAAGTATAGCGACAAAACACCATTGCATGGTATTTTACGCAAAAAAGCGATATAATGCGCTTAAGAAGCTCTTGCTAAACTCGCACATAAGGATTTCTATTTGGCTCCCAAGTTATTCTTGCTTGCTTTCAGCATCATGCTCGGTCCGATGGTCGGTACGGCAGCTCTCAAGTCATTCTTAACTTTCGATCAATCTTCCTTCATAAATTACCCAACAAGTGAAAAAATTTCAGCTTAGTCACTTTTTGTGTGTTCAAATCAAGGAAAAAATTAGGAGGACACGTATAAAGTCTTTACTTGATTTTTCCGTTTAGAAGAGCAAACCACTGAACAACGCTCGCTCGAGGCACACCGGTAGAGACGAACGTTTCTAATGGGATGCTGCATTTTCATAATTTCTTTAAAAATGGCTTCATCAAATAGCTTTAGTGGTTTGTCATTGCTCAGCGTAGATAGAACTTATCGCCAGAGCATGAAGTCTTGTGAAAATAATGTGGTGAATTCGACGCCAGGCCTTCCCAGGTGTTTTCACACGCCGTGGGGTGAACGCCTTTGCCTGATTTAACGTATATGCTTAAAAAACGATACAAATATGAATATATAGAAGCTCAGTCAACTACAGCATAACTTCATCGAAATGCATCTTCCGAAATTCACGAATATCGATTAGAACAGTAAACAGTCGATTATGTTCCATGATTTGTAAATCTCGGATATTATACACTTTGCGGTATTATTTTTCTGACTCCATAAAAACTCTTAAGATATTTTACAGTTTCTTCAATTTTAGCATATTCATCTCGAACACTGCTACCACGGCGATGATGGTTCCGCTGGCGCAATCACTAATTACTGAACTCGTGTCATCCATCAATGCAAAATCAGGACGTCTGTGAGCCCTAACGCATACTCCTTATCAATTTACCTCTTTGGCACCAACAAAAAAACCTTGGAAATCTTTTTTTCTACCCTATTACTGAAACTCACCTCATCCAGAAAAAGATCTACCTCTCCAATTTTTATGCCGAATTGATTGCAGGCAAGTTCTAACTCCTGAGTGAATCGTGAGTAGGCAGTAAATAGAATGTGACGACATTGTGATTTTGATCCTGATTGTTCCATAGAGCCTAAGCGATCAACGAAGAAGAAAGCCTTAGTGTACTGGACAGCAAATTAACTTGGCTGGAACAAAAAGCGCAATACGCATTTATGGTAAACTCCTTTTAAATCTTCGTTTTCCTGACTTTTTCACTATCTTTTCTAAAAGTAACGCTAAAGTAGAGGTGATACTCATTGAGATCAACGAAGCAATGAACGATAGAACCGTATAAATCGGAAGAAAACACAGTTCGTGTACACCCACGGTGGAAAAGTTAACAAATCGAATTTTCCGACTTCAGAAGATAACGGACCCCAAAATTCCACGCTCTTCTTTTTGAATAAGCGATTTTTTAGGTTGGGCATCGCAGATCTAAGTTGGTAGCTCAACCACGTTGAAAACTTTCCGCACCACCTATTAAGTGCTTGAGCGATTTCTTTGGAACCTGCGAACACAACGTCAAACTGGAATGCACAGCTCCTATTTTACAAGCTTATTTTATTTTCTAGATCTAGGATAACATACAAGTACAGCGTGAGACCGATAGTTCAGTTACTTAGCAACAAGGGCAGATCACAGATAAAAGCAAACAAGTGTGGAGTGGAATATGACAGGGTTCTGAACACCCAAAAGATGTGCCGAAGCGCCTATGGTTCACGTCAATCATCTGTATTTACAGAATGAAGTGACTTCTGGGTCGAGGAATGGGTTTATCAGACCCAACTGTATTTGGAGGAGATCACAGTAATAGACGACTAATCCAAGAAAAAGTCACTAATATAAGATGTTATGTGGCAAGCATTACTTCTCAAGGAGAGCCTTCCAAATTTCCATATAAGATGTAGATCCTCACTGCGTATAGTGACGTAACCTCTTGCTGAATGGTCATTGATTATCAGCAAGCATTCTGAAAACATAAGTGGACGTCAGCCACCGGAAAGGGCAACAACGGACTTGATTCCCACCACATACACTTTCGGTCCGAAGTTTTACCATTGTCTCAGTATCATTATGGTTAAAATCTTAACCTTTTTTATTTGCTGCCTACTCTTTTTAATGGCAGGATATATTGCGAAATATAACTTCTATGATGCTGAGATATTTGCAAAACTCCGAACCGCAGGTGTGTGTGGTGGAGAACGAACGCGCTGTTACCCTTTCCGGAGGCTGACGCGTTCACCGCCATACCATGTAGGTCTTGCGGCGCGGGGATAAATTTCAAGTGTGTGTTGCAGGGCACCGTTAGCGTTAGTTAAAGAAAAAACGTAAGCTGTAAATGTATAGAATGAGGATTATAGAAAATGAGGATAGAATCTTTCATTTCTTTGATGAACTCTTTGTGACGATAAAGTTCAGGTAAAAATTGCAAAAATGTGGATTGTTCAGGTTGCAAATTGGATTGTTCACTCACTCAGGCAACTGTCCCACTATGATCAAATTGCTCGGTGTTCCAGTGAGTAATCCCGCACGGCCGATATTCGCCGAAATACTGATGCACAAGATCATACCAGTCGACATCCGTTTGCAGTTTTTCGAATGTTGCTCTCTAAAATGCATCAAACAATAAGCTGATCGACACTCGATCGATCCTGCTTGTTACATCGCCTTGAACACACGCTTTGATCATCGGGACGAAGCTCAGTACCAAGATTAGTTTAAAGTTTCACATAAAAGAAACACAAAAAATCTATCACGATATAAAAGGATAAAACGATAAAGCTCTCGGTTTTGACCAATCTCTGAGGGATGGGCCATGCCTTCGACTTCATCACCCATCGTTTGAAGGTGATTGAATGCTTATCTGGCCTTTACAATGACTAGCGGTGGCCTGCCGATGTATCGAGGAAATGCTGCTATCCTTCCAGAGGAAGTATGGTGCAAATTGGCCGACCCTAGAGAGATGGAAGGCTTGGTGGGTCATGGGTGCAGAGATCGATTACACGTGTGTGATGCAGGGCGTATGGTGGGACGGCTAGATTATATAGGAATACCAAGTAGTTAAGATGATTCGGTCGGAATTTGCTGCTCGCCTTTGTGTATGCCACGCGGAACTTCTTGTAAGTAGTAGTCACAATGCCGGAAACCTCAAACTTGGGTAAATAAACCGTTTATCATAATTATACAACAATTATGGCATAACAATACAACTGTACAATTAATACAACAATGATACAAGTAATGAATAGGCGCAGTCTGATTTCTTGTGTTCAGGTTGCTCAAGAGTGAAGAGGTTGTCATAAGACTTCGACCACATGAGATCGATGTGAGGAAAGGATATGGTGATTTGGGCAGCATTGCTGTGGCCTGAGCTAGTCAGCCGTGGAGCCGTTTATATACCGTTTGGGTTGGGCGGAGTCAGGCTACAATAGGCGGAGTCGCGTTACAGTAGGTGGAGTGGGGTTACAGTAGGTGGAGTCAGGCTACAGTATGCGGAAGGACGGCTACCGGAAACATTTCACAAGCGTTGCAATCTGATAAGGCGATAGTCAAAGCATAGGACTGTAACTGCAGATGTTTTTCATGAGATAACCGCCGACGAAATGTTAGTCATAAGGTCACTGGAAGCCGTATTCGAAAATGTTTGACATAAGGTTATCAGATCGCCATGGAGAAAAGGTCACCGGAAACCGTATTCGAAAATGTTTGACATAAGGTTATCAGATCGTCATGGAGAAAAGGTCACCGGAAACCGTATTCGAAAATGTTTGACATAAGGTTATAATTAATTTACATAGAGAACATTCCAATATTCGTAAAGAATGTTCTCTATAGGGCGCCTCCGACCACTTTGCCACACATGCCGTAAACTTACAGATTAGTCAGTCAAATATAATGGCAAGCTCCTAGGTTCTGGTATTAGAATGGTGTGAAGAAAAATGCAGACGCTGTTTTTAGGATTATTTTCTCTACATATCTACTCATAAGCCTTCGAAATAGATAATCAAGAGGCTACGTGCCGTTTACCTAAGTAGTCCTTAAGGTGTTAGATCAACTTTAAATTGCAAAAAGCAAAAATCTATTTGCTCTTAGACGCATGGCTTAGGGTGATGTTTTAGAGTGTGTTCACCGAAGTTCTGGTGGATGTATAATGAGGATTCTTATGAGCAAAATCATACTCACTCATGGATTTGCATCATTGATGTTGAGTCTACGAAATGAGCATGACATTTCGACTAAGAACGAAATTTGAGAAAGTTGAGTGTCATCTTTAGTCGTATTTGTTCTATGCTATTCAAAAAGGGTTAAATAACGAGACGTCATTTGAATGGTTTGTTGCTTTTGGGGAAGCCCGAAAAATCACTGCTCATTGCTGGGTTCTGGTACATGAGAGGATCAAATGGTGACTGTAGTGATCACTGCTTATTCGCTCTGTCATTAACTTGAAAGGAAGGAACACGTAAGGAAGGCGATGTTTTCCAATGCCTACACAAAAAAGAAACAAAACGAATCGAAAGCCTCAGGATGACCTCATAGATGCCGTGCCAACCATAAGACCGAACATGATGCTGAAAGCAAATAATTTGGAGAAAGTTCATAAAAGTTAAAGAGCAAAGGCTTTTGGTGAGTTTTTATTAAGGCTTAGATTCAATGTAAGCCTTTAATACGTAATTTTTTTTATGTCGCATACAATATCACGTAATAACATTCTCATCGTAGCTATATTCTGCTCAGGAATGGTGAAGAACTTCTAGTAACTCTCAGCAAAACATAGTGACCAATGTGTTGTTTTCGTGGCTTGCGTCAATCAGGCGCACTTTTCTTTTGAAAATAAAGATGGCTTGTGTTCGCATTTGCCTTCTAAGGTATTAATCTGTTTATATTTCAAATGAATGGCATCAATTGCTCCTTAAGCACTGGGCATCTCATAGTAACAAGGTGGAGGCGACCGGTACGTAAATATATACATATATATATATACATGTATATATATATTTATACATATACATATATACACTAACCAGACCCACCTAGTCTCTTATCCTGCCGTGGTCGGAAAAGTGGTAGCAGACTTGTTTGAGAACATTCCACTCCTTTCAGTCCAAGTGTGACCGGTCTTGAACGGGTATTCCAGAACGCTAGGCAGAGTCGATTCGCCCAGCGCAGTATTTTACGGCATTCATAAGGAAGGCGGCAATTCTCAAGCAGTAGCCGAACCTATGCGTGAAAAGTTCGAAAACCTTCGAGGATAACGAGTGAGAGGAAACAAATTGTGCTGAGCAGTGCTACTATCAGTGACGTGAATACACTTACTTGGATACCTGAACGGCCCGTTCTCACTGGTTTTGCGGATCCCACCATATTCTCCATTTATCGAAGTTTTCCTGGTTCGGCTATTGCGGCTCCCTGGAGTCCCGAAGTCAGTCCGGCCAGGTGGATCAGAGGAAGATTTGCCCTCATGCGACTAGTTTGATACCAGGACAGTGGTGGATCCAGGTACTGGTTTACTTCTACCAAGGCTTCCTGATGGAAACGCCGGACTCCTTCTCAGCTTGGGAGAGCATGCCGAGGGCACCCGCTTTACATCGAAGCCCAACGCCCAGAAACACCTCCCAGCCACGATGAGGTGGTAAACCGTTGGGAGGAGATGTGAAGATGAGTCGTGCCATTCACCGAGGAATCTATCCATATTCTACTTATCTATCAAATAACAGCGATTCTTACCACTTCAAATCACCGCCGACCACATTTAGTATAGATAAGGCGATATGTTTGTGTAGATCACAGCTCTCTATGGCTACGGCCACAAATAGACCACCAAGAAAAAGAAAGTTCGCGGCCTATAAGAACGAACAATGGTTAGCTGCTAGACAAAGCTTCTCGTAACTGCAAACTGATTTCTCTCAGTTACCTTTCACACTTAAGTGGTAGTTTCATCGTCTCCACTCCTATTGTTTTAAAATAAGAAACATCGGGGCAATTTTTGAAAAAACAATTGGCTTGCAATAAAACACTTTGCGCTGTACAACCATAACGATGCTGAGATATTTACAAAACTCCGTACCGCAGGTGTCTGCCGTGGGAAACTAACGCGCTACTACCCTTTCCGGGAGCCAACGCGCTCACTATTACCTGGTCTTTTGCTTCGCCTGTCTCTCAACTAGTTCTATCGATCAGTGCCATCAGCAATCGTCCGTCAACGGAAAGAGTAATAGTGTGTTCGTTCCCCACCGCAGCCACCTGCGGTTCGGAGTTATGCAAATTTCTCGGCATCGTTGTGGTTGCATTTCGCATAATCTGCCGTGAAAATTGTAGTAGGCAGAAAATAAAAGGTAAACCTTGTATTGTTTTAAACTAAGTTTATAAGCAAAAAGACCCACGTTCATAAACTGCTGAGCGACAGCTTTGCAAGTCATCACTCCTGTCAGAGGAAAGACAACAGCGGGAAAGATAGCGGTGACCGGAAGCGGCAGTACTTCCGTCACCCAGTAGACACCCATCAAACAGACACAGAAAGCACATCGTAATTCCTTGAAAAGGATAATAACATTCGGCTGCGAATAGTAAGATTTAAGAAATGCTATATCGGAGGAGGGATTAGACTTCTCATTTCTTAGGCAGGCAGTTTTGACTTTGCTATTAGCTGTGGTAGCTCTCCTTGGTATTGTAAAAATCACTCACAGGACATAAATCCCTACAAAGCGCTTGGCGCCACTTAATGCATTCGTGATACACTATGAATTAGACTCCACTAAGTATCGTAAAAATTATTAGATGCACATTTGGCCTAATTAACGATCTACCAAGTTGGTCTTTCTGTTTTTGAGACGGGTGAGGTACAAATTCGTTATCCTTTTTTACGATCCGTCACTAGAGCTACTGTGCAGACGTCACCACTTCTCACATTCGATTCGTTTCCTTGCATTCATCCTCATATCTCCTTGCGGATTTGGGGATAAGCGAACTACGATGCTCCCGATATGGATTGGAGGAAAGCGTTACGGAGGCATTCCAATCAGAACGTCGTTTTCTGATGGACTTCATCACTAATCACTACGTATCAAGTTCTGTTCTTCGGCTACTATGCTTTATCGTAAACTATCTAATAATTGAGCTTTGAGCTGTTTGAGATCTCTTGAAGGAGGTTAGTTTGGTACTGAAATAATGGATAATATAGTTAAGGTGCTTGTGTTGTACAGTGGTTACAAGTTCCAAATTTACATGTGGACCTTAATTTGAATGCGTTACAAACCGTGCTGTTCATTGGAAAGCCAGTACCACACTTGTCTAAAAGGGCAGAAACACTGACGCGTCTTTGCTGTATAGAACAAAGAAGGGTCCGATAACTCGTACTATGCTACCAATGCAGATGATTGCTTGGTGCCTTTAGGGATCGATTAACGCTGAAAGCCTAACCTTTTATTGTCCCATTATACTTACTTAGATACTTGGATAGCTCGTCTTTACTGGCTGTGCGGGTCCCAGCACAATTTCCATTTGCTTGGAGTGTTGCTGGTTTAGCCCTTGTCTCTCCCTGGAGACTCAAGTCAGCCTAGCCAAAGCCTGCTCCAGGTCGTCACTTCCATAGGAAGTCACCACACATGGGATCAGAGGGAGATTTGCCACCATGCGACTATTTTGATACTATGACAATGGTGGACTCTGCTACCGGTCTACTCTTAGCTTGGCCTCCTGATGGAAACGCCGGACTCCTTCTCAGCTGGGGGAAGGAGGGTGAGAGCCTATTGGTGGGATGAATCGTCTCGCTGTACATCGCAGCCCGACACTCAGAAATGGCTCCGAGCCACGACGAAGTGGGAAGCCGTTGGGAGGATTGCCCTAATATGTAAAGGAAAACTTTGTTGCTCCACTTCTCATCAGTGCGTTGTTTTCGTTTAATCTTTTATTATAAACACTGCCAGTACAACAGTGGTTGACTAATGACTTTCAATGTCGGACCAGAAATGAACACAGCGACAAAAGCCATTGATCAGATTCTTTAGCAGGTATGGTAGCAATTTCACTTGATATCGGTTTAAATTGTCATGCACTTATCGTATTTATCTATACATCTCCAATTAATAAGCAAATATTTGTCCTCTTCAATCGCAGAATCATAAAGTCAACTTTTCCTTCTGAAAACCACTTCGAAATACCGTCTAAGAAATGAGGTATAAAAATCGATTCAAACCGCTGTTAACCCACGTTTTTGTCAGAAACCACTAAAGGACTGAAATAGGTGGTGTCACCAACAGCACAGTGTTTTTCTCCAAATACGGAGCAGTCGCAGTAAAATTCGAAAATTTGTCAGCTAAAGCAATGATGTGTTCATAAAGATTAAGGCTATCGACACACAGTGATTTCAAGAATTTAACAAATGCATCGTGGTCTCCGTGATCAGAGAACCTGATAGTTTGATATTCATCTTCCATCGCGGGGCTTTTAAACGGATCTTCTATTGAACGAAAATTACAAGAAAAGAAAAGGAACAGAAAGTCAAACTGATGGCTTTTTGTTGCAGCTACTATACTGTACGACTGTTGTGTGCGTTTAATAAAGTGCGGAGCAGAGCAGCATGGTGGAAGAATCATGAAAAAGACGGCGAGCATTAGCTCTGAGATATACATAGAAGCTTCAGTGGTGGTGGGAATTTTTTTACTAACCCCTACACAGCGCCCCAAGATTTCCTCTCTAGGAATAAGCGGCGAATCCTTCAGAACAGTAACAAATGCCCTGACCTAGGGAAACGTAAGTTTAAATAGAAGCAATCAGTAATTAGAAGAGAATGACTTACGATAATTTGAACTGTATGATCATCCATAGAGTCGCAATTGGAAGTATGAAGACAGACAGAGCTCCAGAACAGGATAATATCATCGCCGATTTCCTTAGAGCTGGTGGCCACAAATCAAATGTACTTCTCACAACCGAAATAGCATCTTAAGTTCAGAAGGAGGAAACTCTAGATCGATGGAGGACGTTGCGCAGGTCATCCGACTAAAGAAGGGTGTAAGTCCTCTTTGTAACAGGCCGTCAGAAATGCTAGCTGAGTGTACTCTACAAGTTCTTTATCAAAATTATTCTTATTCACTTATCAAACGTCATGGATGAGGAAGAATCCGTTGAGAAAAAAAGGTTCGGATAGGGATTCTGCTGTGCGGACTACAAACAAGCCGTGCTGCCGTTCGTAGATGTCCACCGAGTGTACCATCTGTCCTTTGTTCTAACCTTCACCTACTAAGAAAAAGAGTCTGCGAGTACTGAAACGAATGCAATCCTATTAGCGCTCTTCAGCCAAGAAGGAATCTACCCTGTATACAAACACTGGCTGACTGTTGTTGGAAGTTCAGTAGGAATATGCAAGTTTTTCGCCTATCATCGTACTCATAGGAAAAGGGAGTTCGAAAAGGCCACACGATATCTCTAAAGCTGTCTGGTGCCGCAGCGCGGTGAAAAACGAATTCGCTTGATGGGGACGAGAAAATTATGCGTATTGACGGAAAATTCCCATCAAATCTTCGTTTCGTGAATGAAATCGCCATTTTTTGAATGAGTACCAGTGAAACTTTATCTATATCACCTATATCACCTGTATCACCTGTATCATCTGTAATTTCATTAATCTTCGAGTTACTCGAACGGGCGCCAGTAAACATTCCATTTTTCTCTTCGCATTCAGGAGCACCCTCGGGGTTCTGCTCGATCTAAACACTCGTGTAGCATCATGCTTTCCTTCTAAGCTTTTCGTGAAGAACTCTGATCACTTCGTCCGTGGTGTTCCTGCAGTACGTTTGACATACCGAGACCAGTCACTAATCCATCGGTTGTCATTCATACGCATTAAGTCTCTGGCTCACCATATCTTCGACTGTTTGGCGTACAGAACGGCATCTCCGTTTTTTGATCGTTGACGCAGGTCGGAGCTTCGGAACCCTTCCCTTACTTGTGTGAAACGGGATACACCTAGCATTGTTCTTTCGACTGAGCGTTCGATAACGCTGAGTGACCTATCATCCTGCTTACGCAGCGACCAGGTTTCTGATGCATACGTTAGGGCAGAAAGTACCGTTGAGTCGAAAATGTGGGCACGGAATCGGGTGTTCTTTGTTCCCTTCACATCCTCGATGCTCTTGAAAGCTCCCCAAGCCGCTCGTTTCCTTCAGCTTCACTCTGGAGCTAAGTCGTTCATAATATTGATTTCCCAAATTAGATAGACGTAACTGGAGCATTCAGAGATATTCGTTCCGTTGATCGTGAATGGAGCATAGATTACTAACCCGTTCCTAATGAACATCGTTTTTATCAAGTTTAGCCAAAGTCTGATTTTTTCACAACCTTTATCATAGTCGGCAAGCATTCGTTCCAATTGCTTAATATTTGGTGTTGTAAGAATGATGTCATCAAGAAAGCAAAGATGGGGTAATCGGCAACCATCGATTTTTTAAATGAGCTCAATGATGTGGGAAAAAGACTGGACTACGCGCAAATAGACAAGGACCCAGTTCATGAAGAATCCATAGTTTGAAGGCGAACAAATTTAACTACATGGTTCTCCGATTACAGAGACTACCTTGTAGATGTATTTTGAACGTTCAATAAACATGAAAAACTACATGAGGGAGGAATTAAACAGTAGAAGGAGAGCAGATTGGGCAGCAATGGGATCTGTCAAAGAAACTACTGACCAACTACCAAGTTCAAAGTTTTGCGCTCTCCTTCTTAATTGATCAGTCTTCCCACCGTTCTGTTATGCAGCAGAAGCGTGGGCCACTACCTCAACTACGTGGTCATTTTCCACGTATCGATTTTGCAAGAAGCCTACTTGATCAAGCTTTTCAGTGGTAAATAATGGCAAGTAAGCTAACTAATAAAAGAATGTAATCGATTATTGTTTCAAAGATTAGTTTTTAGAACCCGGTTGTGTTTTCTAGCAAGGTGATGCTACTAAGGCGCAATGAATCGTAGCCGATGTGTAGGAGTCAAAGAAAGTACGAGACATAGCTGAGCTGCATACACTTTCTTTTGCCAAATCATTTCTGTGGAAGTACTTTCGCCACATACCTCACATCTCACCCCTTCAACGCTTTGTTTCCCATCCACCGATGGACGTGTTTCGCTACTAATTTCTTCAATGCCAGGTATAACAAGTTCCTCTGATTCATGTTCTTTAGACGTTCCTTTATGAGTACCTTTTTTCGAGGTAACAACAGTGCTAAACATGTTGCTGAAACAACAGATCTCATTCGAATATTACTGATCATTTATTGGGCTTAACAGTTCAGCAATACTAAAGCGGTATCCAGAGGCTTTGTTAGGAATCATCGGCTGTACTCCTACTCGTCACTATTATCAGGATCACCCCAAACAATTATAGGTAGGTTTTTTCAAGATCAGTTGCGACAAAGTTTGGCATTTTACTGCCTCTGAAAAAAGTGAAACGTGTGGCTCCGAAATGACTAGGCAATTGGCTGAAATGTGACTGGTGGTAGAAGCTACCATGGTCACTTTTATTCATGACGCTCCTCATTTCCAATTCATCAACGGCTTTCTGTCCTAATAATGTTAGCGACGAATATTACTAATATCACTGGGATAACGCGGATTAAGAAGGCACGGCCTCTTAGCTTCCATTTTTGAAATAAGGGAGGATCGGGAGGTGAAACAACGGGAAAAATTTGGTGATCCGGTGATTTTCTTGACGGAAGACGTTTTCAGCGAAAGGAAACAGAACCTTTATATTCATAAAAAAATCTATCTTGAATCATTATTTGTTTATGTTTTTTTCGTTCTGTTTTTCCCCTACGGTGAAAAAGAAGGTCGGCATTTCACGTAGATTTGGAAAAAAAGTTGTTAGAATGGCCAATCCTTCCACTTTTGGTTGATTTTGTGCAACCTGGACGACTGCTATGCAAGACTACCTGACTGGTTGAAGCCTTCACGAGGGTGCTGATGTCTTTTCTTAAGAAGTCTTGCAATTCGTAGATTTCCAGTGGGGGAAGGATGGCCCTCCAACTAGTACCACAGTGGCTCGGTAGACCACTTTTCATATAGCAACATAACAGATCTCATCTTACTCATTAAACATAAACTAACATATAACTCATTAAACATATTACTAGCGAGACGATTTTATTGGATTGGACATCAAGAAGAGAAGCTGATGCAGAAATTGCTAAACACATAACACTAGGACTGGTGTTTCGAGAAAGGGATGATAATTTTATGATCGCTGCAGTACGTGAAGTGTGCGAAACTTAAGGTTCCAAAAACAGTAATGATGAGACATTTGCAAAACTTAGAACTCAGGCCAGATTCGAGCCCTTAATCCCCCCCCACCTGGCTTCACTTGCTACCCACTGCATCACCGAGGCACTTGCTTTACTTTTCTCTCAGCCAATTTCCTCTCTCGGATTTCACACAGTTTGATTCTTCACCTTATACACACGCATAATTTCAACACATTGTCCTTCGCAATTTTAAATGTTTTATGTTGAAATTTAAAAAAAAACAAGAAATGACAAAAAAAAACGAAAGTGGATATCCATATCCGACCCTTCATTCCGATTGAAATAAGCATCACCTGAATTACTTGTTGGACCTTTGTTGGTCGAGTGACTCGAGCGGCTCCAGTAAGTCTTCCATTTTTCGCTGTCGCATGTAAGAGCGGCCCAGCGGGTTCTGCTTGCTCTAGGAAGGCGTTGGGCATCATATCTTTCTTTTGGCGTTTTCATGAAGTACTCTAACCATCGACTAGGTGATCTTTAAGCAGTATATTTAACATTCCGAGAAATCCAGTCACCAATAGCCTTTGTCCATCGGTTGTCGTCCATACGCATTACGTCTCCAGCCCACCACATCCTTGATGTGCAGAACGATATCATTGATGTGATCGTTAAAGGACCCTCCTTTCACTTGCCTAATACGAGATGCCCTTAATGTCGTGTTTCCGATTCTATTTTCTATAAAGTTGAGTGATCCTTCATCATGTTTGCGTAGCGACCAATTTTTTGTCGTATCGAGCGAGAATCGTAGTATAAAGAAAAAGTAGAAAAAAGAGGAAGAAAGTAGAAAAGTTGTAGACGAAATCGAGTGCTCTTCTTCGCTTCACAGCATTCATAATGCTTCTCAAAAGTCGCTAGCTTTCCCTGCTGAACTGTAGAGCTAAGTGGTTCATTGTGTTGATTTTACACCTAAACAGAGGATTCGTGGATACTAGTATCGTTAAGCATCAATGCGCTGTACGAAATTAAAGCTTTCTCACTGAGCATTATCTTTGTGATATTTAGTCGGTGACCAATCTTTCCTCAGGCATCATCTAAGTCGACAAGCATTCGTTCCCCTCGTTTAATGTTTGGTGTTGTAAGAGCGATATCGTCAGAAAAGCGAGATCCCATTACAGTGTTGGCCTTCTCGAAGGTGGCGGTAGATAATTCTTGCGTGATGCTATAGCCCTTCCTTATCACTCTTTTGACGTCGATGTTAGTATTGTTGCAGAATGGTGGTATATTTGCTACGGAAGTTTTTTGTAGATCGCGAAGATCCTTTACATCCTGACCAGGAACTCTTTGGCGGTTCACGTTTTCCATGAATGCATCTGTCTCTATGAATCAAAAGCATCACTCTATCCGTCCAACGTCCAGCGTAAGGTAGAGTGGTCTCTTGTACCCAGACGAGACTTAAATGAGCTTTGTTATCGTCTGCATGCGTCATGTGTAGTCAAGTATGCAAATCTGACCCGCAGGCAAAGTTTGTACGATGAGTTTTAGGGAAGAAAGTACCTGTTTCGGTACCTTCTGCTCTCTCTGAATTTTTGCTTCTAATATGAGACAAAATAGGCAATCGCCATCTTTTTTAAAAGCACGTCAAATTGGAGATCATAGAATATAAAAAGTACTTACCTAACATGAACACTACAGGGTAGTCGAAGTAATCGCGCAACGAAGAAGGTTAAGGACGTCTAAGTACTGGTAAGGACATTTGTAGAAATAAGTAGAGGTGACTTTAGACGGGTATTTATACTAACCTGATGCTGGTGTTTATCATTTTGAGCATTAAGCACAGACATCATTTAGCCACTGTCGCTGTGAATCGCTCGGTTCGATTCTACTCGGTTACCGTGAGAACAAATTTCTAGCTTTCTTGCTACTTCGATGCCACAGCATCACCAAACTTGTGCGTTTCAAAAATACTCCTGCTTATCTAGCCATTTCACTGGTTTCGAAAACTTCAATTTTTTTCTTTCCTCTACTTTGTCTATTTCCCCTCAGATAGTTGAGACTGTGAATATTCTCAGCAATCATACGTGGATAATTCGGTGGCAACCATAGATGTTCTAACATGCAGTAAAGTTTTTTTGTTAGAAAAGAAGGACTTACTGCTTCCTGCATTCGCATATGCGTCTCCAAAAGGTTGTTGAGTTAGTTTTCAGATTGGGTAACCCTACCTACTATTGAACATCAGGCTACAGATGGTAGTCCTACAGGCATGTACACTATGTGGCAATGTTAAGGCGGTAGAGTGTGGGCAGCGTAACTTTTGTGTTTTTCATCGCCTAAACTTCGTCATTTTTCCAGAAATTGGTTTTTGTTATTTATTAACCATAAAAAGCAACCCTTTTTCTTAGAAATCCTTAGTTACTTATATGAGTCGCCTTCGCAGTGTGCAAGTATCGAGTATTTTTATTCCCAATCTTAACCCTTTTATTTACTGCCTTTTTTAATGGCAAGGTATGTTGCGAAATATAACTCGTATATAATGCTGAGATATTTGCAAAACTCCTGCCCGCAGCTGTATGCGGTGGGAAACGAACGCGCGCTATTGTCCCTTCCGAGGAGTAGCGCGCTTCACCATCACACCATCTGGGTCCCGGAGTTTTGCAAATATCTCAGCGCTTTATGCGAGTTATTTTTATTCGCTCCATTCTCGTACAAACATCATTTAAAGAAGTCACCTAGTGCTTTTTAGATCAGGGTGTTTATCAGTGGATGACTTGATCTGGCATGTCCTCGCTGGCGTGTTGATCGATGGGCTAGTGCCATTTCATTTGGGATCCCGAGATAGTCGCACTTAATCATTATTATCAGCAAACTGCTGTGAAGAATCTTGTAAGACGGATCGTCGTGCTATAAGTGAACGAGAAACCAGTGGCTTCTTAAAGTCGGCTCTGGTAAGTCCTTTGTGCAATTACCAAAGAAGGATAGTATATGATGTAGGTTTACTGTTTTCATACAGATTATCCTGGACGTGACCATGAAAGGAGTGCGTACATAACAAAAATAATGGTGGAGATTTTCGTTAAAAGATGAGCAGCAGCTTCTTTACTCTTTGAAATACGGGCAGAACATCCAGTGCAGATACGATTCCTTCTAAAAAGTTCCATATAAACCTGTTGTAAACGTTGATGTAAGTTTGTACATAAGCTGTCCACCTTACTGATCCTTTATTCTCCAAAACTACATCTTCATTCCACGTATAGTTTCTCTAGTATTATACATCCGGTCTGAACAATCGAATGATTACAGAATCATGGTATTACACAGTTAGAGCCTTCCTGTTCCCTCGTAGCATTTTTAAAGTAACAAAAACCAACAATAAACTTGGTTTAGGTTTTGTAGTAATAGTTTCCAATGAAGCAAAATTAGTTTTATTGTATCACCAGTGGTAAACATATCAACATCACATCAATTTAGCACGAAGCGAGTTTGAAGGAACTGCTTAAAGAGACAAAAACACGGAAATTTGCATCAACATAGTAAATCACCTCAGTAAATAAGTGGTAAACATAGGCAGAGACAAATATCACATCAAAAAGGTGAGTTGATAATGAGTGGAGCAGAGGAATCACTGAGAAGCCAACTTCAAATGGTGCTCGATTGTTCTCCAGAGGAGGAGATGGACTGTGCTGCCCACTCATTTTCCACATTTGGTCGACTTCCACTCGTTCTTC
>UYYA01004555.1:12475-90600 GCA_900624975.1 Angiostrongylus costaricensis | reverse complement strand
CAATAGCGCGTTCGTTCCCCACCATAGACACCTGCGGTCCAGAGTTTTGCAAATATCTCAGCAACGTTGTGGTTGTATTCATCCGTGTGTTTTCTGGAACTCTCCTCAGTGTGACAAAGACGTGTCAACTCACCCTGAGAACTCATAGATCGCCTCGAAAAGCTTTTTTAAAACTTTTTTTTTGAAATGTTGACTTTTTGTTCACTGCCTTCAACTAGCCTTCACGGCAGGGTATTGTTTGCGAAACAACCACAATGATGCTCAGACATGTGCAAAACTCCGGACTGCAGGTTTCTGCGGTGGGGAACAAACGCGCTATTGTCCTTTCTGGGGAGTGACGCGTTCACCACCACACCATGCGGGTTCTTCCTTTTGCCTGTCTCTCAGCAAGCTGTATCGATCACTGCCATCAGCAATCACCCGTCAACGGGATTGATCTGGGGAGCCCAAATCGCATTGAACTCAGTGAAGCTGAGGCTATAGTTGAAATTCACAATGTTGACTTTTTGTTTACTGCCTTTAACTAGCTTTCACGGCAGGGTATTGTGTTCAATCCCGTTGACGGTTGATTCACTATAATACTCTTCCAAGTGTATATGTAAAGTCATACTGTGTGGGCTACTTCCACTCATGATGCCAATTGCTTGTCCCTTCACTTTCTGAAATGAAGCGCTGTCCTATGAAACAGTCCTTTATTACAAGTGATGTGGTAAAATTTTCTAGAGAACTAGTGCAGCTCGTTGCTTAAACATTGCTTTGACTTTACTCCAATTGAAAATAGATGGCTCATTATCTTGACATCTCAAAATTCGAGAGAAAATCCAATATTTCTGCCAGAGGTCCAATCATATTGCTGAAGCTGTCGACTATTTGCGAATTGCACGCCTAATTTTTCAGCCCTGCTCGATGCCGATTCTGGAAATTCATCCCATAACGTCGCTATCAAGTAAAACTTTAATCAAACATGACATCTTCCTTTTTATTAACTATGCATTTCGAGGTGAATCAAATATTTTTTCTCTGTCAAGTATTTCTTTATAAGTGAAAGGGAAGTTTCATTAGAACTACTGCTACCCATGTACACAGACTAAGATATCAGTTTTTCGGAAGCTTAGACAGCAGAAAAAAGAAAGAAAAGGACAGCGAAGAAAAAATCTAATCTTCAATTGCCTTCCTGGAAATCATTTTATATCCTTTCTTATAACTGACAGTATTCATATTTTATGCATAAGTGGCTTTTCTATTCACGCTCGATGCCTTAGAAAATACTCAGAGAATCCGCTACTAGAACTGATTTATCCCACTTAATTTGGGCTCTTTTCCCGTATTCTGAATTGCCATCAAGTCTTCTAGTGAATTTTGTTCGAAATCCTTGAGCTGTTCTTTCATTCGAATGTTTTTCTCATTCTACGACCACTGCTGTATCATTCCATTGCTACATTCATTAGCATAATCACGGTCGATAATCCTAGGCCTAACTGCCATCTTCACTACTGAGTATGCAAGCTGAAAAATTCTATGATGCCTTGCTTTTTACCATGGAATGCAGTCCTTTTATTGAAGAAAAATAAAGCTTAATGGGAAAACATACCAACATATTCACGTAATCCTTACATTATCGATTTTCCATGAATATGAAAGAAATATATAGAGCGCCGTGAACGAAGGCAATGTTTGGAGTCCTTCTCATTACGGTTCTACCCGTTCGTATGTGCCTAAGCACCAGCAGATTTTCTCCTATAAGTTTTCTATCAGTCCACCCTTTTCTTCAATTTTTTTCAGCTCCTTTAAGATAAAACGGTGACCAAAAGATAACTAGTGTTTTTCATCCTTATGGCTCCACATATCTAATACATGAAATGTGTTTCTTTGACACCATATGGAACCATGAAGAAATCAATTTTACTTTAGATATTAACGCAAGCGTATCATTTATGAGTAACTTGGTGTGGAAATTAATGTTATCCAAGGAGAAATTCTCATTACTTGAGCCTTTAGGGGACAGAAATTCTGTTTGTTGTGGTATTGAAACTGAAGTCCAGCATGGGAGAACTCTCTCGAGTCGGATATTTGTCGTCTCCATATGTTTGCTTAAAGACTCCTGATTGTGGGTTTCATAAATGAAGTGTGCTATTTAACCGAGAATCGAACTAGATAATTACTCACTACATTTCTCAAGTCATTCTGTGCTTTGAGAAACTTGACAGAAAAGTTCTTTGTTTTCCACCTGCTTCTCTTCACTCTCTGTGAAAATAATGTGACAGTGATGGTGTAGGGCTCGATGCAGCTTCTGAACCGACAGTGTAAAGTTGTTATATTTCGTTAGAAGGCTGTGCACCATGTGGCCCCATCGTATGATTTGTTTCACATCGTTAACGCCGCTGACCAACGAGGTGGTCAAGGGTCTTCGACACAGCCTGTTAATCTCAGTTTAGTTTGTGTATGATATTATTAAAACTGCTTTTAAGCTTACTGCTAAGCGAAAAATACGAAACAAGGGCAGAAGAAGAAAAATAACTCCATACATGTTGTAATAATGAGAATGATCGTCGACATGAGCATGTCGTTCATCCTCTATGGCCAACGAAAAGGAGAGTTCGCCTCGCTCGTCACTTTTCATATTGTTCTACAACGTGCTCCAGAAATAAAGCCAACTTTATCGTTAAGTCATTCCATCATCGTTTCATTTTTTTCTTTATAGCGTTAGTTTCAGTATTTAAAAAGCCAAGGTAGTTATTAGGACAAATGCGCAAATTCACTGTTTTCTTTGAATCACGAAAACAATCTATGTAACAAATTTTACAGTATGAAGAAACGTAGTGGAGTGTCTGGTAATTTAATGAACGCATAGCAAGAATCTGCTCTGTAGACGATTTGTATACCGCCCTTCGAGATCTGTTCGCATCCATTCAGAATCCCATCTCAATATTCGTGATTGGAGCAAAGCGTTTGCTCGTTAATAACTTTTAATTCTATTTGAATGTAATGTTTCAAATTTCAGGAATGAATGGCTCGTACAAGGCCCAAATATTTTCACGTGACGGCTGTTCCCCGCCTTGGATGGATCATCGCCACGGATCCACCAGAAGCGCCTTCACGAGTCCGATTCCAGCATCGGCGTGGGTTCCCCTATTCCTTTACATTGTAACACTTAGAAATCGAATATCAACAAAATATTAGTTTTGTCAATTAATATTAAATTAAATTAAACTTAATATTAAACTAATTAGTTTTAGTAAATGAAATTTTGCACGGTAAACGAAGTGGTGTCTCTATCTTCAAAGCATTCTAAGCCAGTTGGCATGCTGCACTTTCTATTTGTAGAGTTATGAAGTACTTCCGTATTCAGTGCGTGGGAGAACGGTGCAGCAAATACAAAGTGTGAAATCTCAATAAAGGTGGAGAAAATAAGGAAATTTAAGGACATATAGTGGTGATAGGTTTTCAAATGTTTTGCGTCTTCTTTCTTCTTTCTCTGCTTTCTCAAAGCTGAGTGCCACGTAATCGTCGATAAGAAGCATCGACAGCGAGGTTCTTTTTTCCGCAAATGTGGAGCATTAGCTTAAAAATCTTCTTGAAATACTTCTGAGTAGCCAAACCTTTCACATCGCAAGCATACGTATACCCTTCCAATTCTGCCAAGGCGTGAGTGGCGTACGACTCATGTGTGGTAGAGTACTTTGACGCTTGTAGTTATTTATTTTTTTTTTGGTTTTTGTTCTGGTATGCGAACACCTTCCACAATACTTTTGTATAAAATCAGTGGCTACCATAGATGGTATGCCATGCGTCAGACCATAAAAGCTGTTTTCTATAGATTGTATCTTGCGAAAAATCGTTATTGAGACTACATTGCTTGTCCAGTTGAGTGTCGCTGTGGCTTTCCCGCCTATTGTATACAAAGAGCACAAAACCGTTAAGTAAGAAGGGTGGTATAATTTTTCCGCTTCACAAATATAGGTGTTTGGGAAGCTGTTTGTTTTGGACGCCATGAGTCTTATACGATTTCTTCCGCAGTTAAATGTTTTTAGTAGTTACGCATTTATTCTGAATGTGAGAAAAATAGCGCCTAATTTAACTTTTCGCTTAGCCACCGCTTCAATAAGTTGAACCCTAAGACATAACGGTCCTTACTTTGTCATCCGAAAGGTTTATGAAGTTTATCGTGGAAGGATTTTGAGGTTTTTTTATTACTTGTTAATGTGGACTAATTCCAAATGATGAGCGCAGAAGTGCGAGTTTGCATAAGCTGCGGACGAAGCTCTCGGCGTGGATTTGCTCTTTGCGGGTCGTGGAGGCCGTCGTGATGATGGTGTTAGTGGGTAATAGCCGTTCGCTAAACCTCTACGGGAATCGAATTATCGTATCAATTACACATTTTTAGCAGTGGGAGAGCTGTTTTCTGACCACTCAATGTGAAATTAATGGCTTATGTCTTTTTCCACGTGGCAATAAAGATTTTCATTATTTGTTCCTAATTTTATTCATTTAGAGAATTTAGCAACACTTATTAGAAACGTCAAGTACTAAACTTCAAGGATCACGCAAAATTTATCACTAGTGAAATAATCACAATCTTAACCCTTTTATTTACTGCCTTCTTCTTCTTAATGGCAGGGTATGTTGCGAAATATAACATACCCTGCCATTAAGAAGAAAAAGGCAGTAAATAAAAGGGTTAAGATTGTGATTATAACTAAGCATCAGCTTAACTGGGTTCAATGCCGATTTGGGCTCCCCAGATCAATCCCGTTGACGGGTGATTGCTGATGGCAAAAAGATCGAATGAACTAGCTGAGAGACAGGCGAGACGAAGGACCCGGATGGTGTAGTGGTGAAGTGCGCTGCTCCCCGGTAAGGACAATAGGGTGTGTTCGTTCCCCACTGCATTCACCTGCGGTCCGGAGTTTTGCAAATATCTCAGCATTTCATACTAGTGAAATACTTATGAAAAAAGTGAAAAAAATGTGATGTAGGAATGTGCCTGATTTATAGGTAGCTTTAATTAGTTATGGAAAGAGTTGTATGATGAGTTATGTAATTTTTTTTTTACTTTTGTAGTGTTGTTGTTATTCTGTTTTGGTGGGCGGTGGTGGTCAAAGTGGTCAAGAAAAAATTGGCCACATTTCTGAAACGATAAAGTAATTTCAGACTCAACAGCTGCGACCTTTTGACGGATGATGAGCAGCGCATGTCGTACACTAGGAGCAGTTTGTTTCTATTCGACGAGGATGTGACTACAGACAACAGGGTGAATCCTTCAGTTCGCGAGAGGCAAAGTGTCGCGGTAGGCCGACAGAAACATAGGGCTGCGTTAGCACGACTTCTTCCCTAGATACCTCTTTGGAGCATTTCGTTAAAATAAATTCTGAAAACTCCTTAATATGCACTCCTAATTTTCTTTAAACAGTTATAAGATCCAAAAGTTCGATAGATATTCTTCGGAATCCTCTTAATGGTAGAAAGCGAATTGTTTTCTCCGATTCCTTTATCAGTGAGGCTGCGGGAAAGTGAAAGCTTAGAATAAATTAGTTGGTCTGCAGTTCGCATTTGCTATACCTTCGTAGGAGGTTATCGTCTAGAAGTGCCGCTTAGCGCTCATCGAGCCAAAGTGCCATATATCTCCTCCAGTCCTCTCTTATCTTTCGCTATAACACGTGAAGCTTCATTATAAGATTATCTGCATCACTGACTCCTATTTTCACTTCATATATCTCGTAAAAAGCAGTTCCACATGTTTTTGTTGATGGCAGCTTTGTGGTTGCACCTAAACAATGGCTTATTTTCAAAGTTTTCGAGAAATACTCGTTTTTTGCGTCCATCAATTGTTTAGTATGTTGTGCATTTCGTTGAAAACGCCAGCAGAACCCTATACGTTCGAGTGTTCCAGTGAATATGAAACCTTAACGTTGCCTTGTTCCAAAACAATGCAAACTTCTAACAACTTTGGCTACATTTTAGACTGTTGTGGAGTTAACGTTTGCGATATGTCTTGTAGCTTGCAAGCCATTGATCATGCTAATGTTCTTCGTTAGACTACTAACTCTCAAAGATGCTCATTATAGTGCTGATAAACAGAAAGGATCACTGGAAAATTTCATTCTCGATATGGTCATAGATAAGCTATAATTCCATTTCACTTTGAGCTCTAACATGCCAGAGTACGATTTAGGGTAGATTGCATGAATCGTTTCGAAATTTCTTCAATGCAAGGCTATTATATGGTCTGAGCTGTCATGGTAGTATATGCTCTAATTTGGCTAACGAGGAAGTTAAATAACTAGGGGATCAGATTGATTTGATACAAAAAAAAATCAAACACTTTTTTGTTGCAAGCCTCTAGTGAATAGAAGGGCTAGATGATACGGTCAGCCGCGTTCGTTTCAAGACCTACAAAAGATGCTCAATTTTATTGTTCCTTATCCTTCCACACTTTAACTGCGAATAATATAAACTAGAGACCTGGGGGATGGAAAAAAATAAGTTAGATTTGCTTCTTTGACTCAAATACTAGTTTCTTTCGAGCATCTTCGAACAACAATTCTTTATTTATTAGATACGGCCTTAAATGGCAACGTAATTGTTATTCTATGCAGTGGATGTACGTAATCCGAACGATAATGCAGACTTCGACCAGTGTTTTTGAACAAGAGGATAAGGGATGTCGTTTCATCTCTTTTTTATCTGTCGCTCTTTTTCAAAAGGGACATTTATTTTGAAACATCTACCGTTTCCGAACCTTTGTTATGTCGATCTAACCTCTTAATGGGCGAGTGCACCGCAGTGGTTAGAAGCGCCTTACAATACACATAAGATCTATCCTAGACCCCAGGCTCACCAGGCCTTCCATTCCTCTGGGGTTGGTACCATATCTGCTTAGAATGACAGCAGCACTGACTCGATACATCGGTAGGGCACCTTAAATCATTGTAAAGACCAGATGTGCATTCAATCGTCCCTAATGGTACTTGATCATACTAAATACATGGTGAATCCCTCAAGGATTGACTAACTCAGAAATTTATCCTTTTTATTTACTTAGTTCCTTAATGAAGTGAACAAAAATGCCCTCGAAGAAGTTAGTTGAATAGCAACCGTCAGTGGCAACCTCTGATCACCTGATGAAAAGGAAAGGATTGATCGTTCCAAAGTAGATGGTGAGAGTTGCTCTTGGGAAATTCTCACACAGTACTAATAACAGTTCCTCTTAGGAATGACGGAGCACAAATCCTTCTACGACTATCAAAGGGTGAGAAGCTCTGTTTTTGCGAGTAGTTACTTTTTCCCTGTAGAAAAACATTTTTAAGCAATCTCGTTTTCAAGTTAAAAAGAACATAAATAGGTGCCCTTTCGAAAGCTTGGGCTGTTGCATTTCCCGTGAACTTTGACTAGCCCATTGCCAGTGGTAGAACTTACCCGTTACTCCTATGTTCACGACCTGAAATGTGATTTTCGCCATTCCGCTTTAGATATATTTTCTATTGGCGTTTATAACTCGCAGTACCACTATTCTTTTTTACTCCCTATCTATGTATTTATATCTATATTTACACTTACATTTATATTTATATTTTTGTGCATACACGATGGTTGCATGACTCGTCTTTTCACATCTATTCTGCTTATCCAAGCACTCCTTGGATTTGATTTGTCCCTCGTATCCGTCATCCATAAAATTTTCCCAACTTTTCACTTGTGGGTTTGACAGCGGCTTGAGGATTTTCCTTTCGTCGTAAATGTGGCCGAATGCCCACCGACTCAATTCTTCTTTGAAGTTTTGAGATGAAGTCAACACCTTTATCATTTGGATTGCAGCAAGTATTCCTTTTTCAGACAGGTCTGGTACAAAATTTCCGACCCTGTAGGGATCAGAAGTTTCGTTGATGCGCTGAGAAGTTGCTCCAGCACCGTGATCGCGATGACCTGCATGAGTACCACTGAGATTACCGCTTTCTATGGAGAACGAACACGCGCTGTTGTCCTTACCGGAGAGCAGCGCGTGTTCGTTCTCCATTGCATACACCTGTGGTCCGGAGTTTTGCAAAAAGGCAGTAAATAAAAGAGTTAAGAGTGGACAGTAAATAATAAGTTAAAATTGTCGTTATATTATTTAAATCCATATTCTTTTTCACTCTGACAAATTTTTTGTCTTCTTATTTGTCTTTTTAAAGCTGTACATTTTCTTAATAAGCTCTCGATATAAAACCACGAAGACCAATTGAATACTGCGGGGATAATTGTTTATGTAAAGAAAGCAATGGTTTTCGCTGCTTTTCAGTGTCATATGCACCCTTCTCCCAGCGTCTTTCTGACTTCTCGCCACCTTTCAATGCTTTTTCATTATGTGATGAAATACTGAAGTTCACGGTTTTATCGTCATCTGATTCGGCATGCTGCACTCAACCAGTCCGTCGAATTCTATACGCGCTGTGAGATCCATGTTTTATCTGTAGCGCCATTCATTTGAAATGAGTAACTACCTTAACGTGGTGAAATAATATTCACATTCGCTTCACATGGTAGAATTTTGAATGTAGATAAAAGGCGTTATTTTATAACTTTGATATTTTATCTTTTTAACGGCAAGCGAACCACCTGATGAACTCCAAGGAAGAATTTTGCCAAATTTGCAGCAAGTCGTTTTAAGAGAGAAATCTACTAAGGCCGCGATTTTCGAGAACACTTGCCATTCGAATAACCCTCAGATAGTTTCGTTCACTATTTTATGCATTTTTATGCTTTAAAGCATTGGCTCCGAATTGGCACCAGCTTGCGCCTGGATCTTCTCTGTTTTTTAACGATACGTATTGTTTATCGCTTCTTCAAAATCCGAGCAACGTCTGCTGTCGGTGCTTCAAGGTGAACTCGCAGTGTACGTATTCCAAATATTCAGAAAACTCTGAAGTGATGGGGATAGCTTGCCCTTTCACAAAACACTTCATCACACATCTCTTTAATTTCGCTCTATAGGACCGTCTCATAATCTGTCTATCTGCCGCTAGCGACGGATTATATTTTGCTAAGAAGATTACATTAATTCCGCTCTTCCTTAAATGCTTTTGCGATTAATGAATTGCCCTCAAATCTCCATTTTTTTATTCCATAAAGGCTTTCCAATTCCAATGGTTTACCGTTTCACTATACTGAGTGTTGCTTCCGGGATCAGTTAAGCTGAAATTAACATTGACGTTTCTTTTGGAAACCAGCAGAGTAACCCTTTGCCATGACACAACTTCCGGAGTCACTGATAGCTACTTTTTTACCAATGATGAGAAGAATAGAAGATCATGTAGCCAGTTATCATTCTGTCTTTGTGTCCCAAACGAACTGGACTCATTGCGTAACTCCGACACACGACAATAACGACGAATGGACAGTAGACATTGTAGTGCCACTTATTACGAATTATTTTTCTGTGATGCATTTTGAAACTGCTCAAGAACTGAGGACACTAACTCTAACGGAACATTCCAACTTATGGCTACCGCAATTGTGTCCTATTTGAAGGTTTTCCGAAACTCTTGCCTTGTCCACGAAACGATCTAAGACAACTAAAAGCGTGCGTCCTGCTCCTTGCAGGAAAGCTGCGTCCATTTCTTCGTCGTCGATTGCTAAAAATGTTTTTTAGTCTGTCGTTGAACTATTTTGTAATCAGAAAAAATTGATAGGCTTTTTTTTGAAAAAAGAATTTTGATTTTTTGAATGATTTTGAAGAATTTGGTTTCTTCTTCTCCAACTTCGGCTTCGTTCTAGGCATTTGCACTTTTATTTTCTTATCATGTAGAATTTTCGTCCGCAGCTTGCCAGTAATGTTGTCATCTATAGTCTAATAGTCCTCGTGAGACCTAGGCTACTGGAACAAAAGTGAAAAAACAATTTCGAACAGTTTCTTTTGGAAGAATTCAAGTGCAAACGTAAAACTCGTAATATCTACACTATGTTTGGACTTTTCTCGATCACAATCGTGCGATGCATCATCGTCTGCAAAGGTTTCGTGGCTGGGTTGAAAGTGCTGAAGACGAAAAAGACTGGTGACGACCTCCATAGTCGAAGCTCTTCATATGAAGACGACAATTGCAGCGGAACCACGCGTATGATTCGAGGCTGTGCAAGTTAATTAGACCTGAGAAAAACTACAATTTCGGAAAACTTCTGAAGTAGAGGTTCCGAAAAAGTCCCAGCCATCAGTGAACGGAATTAAACAAAAGCGGTCGCTTTGAATTTTGTTACGCGTTGTTCACTTGTGCCACAGAGGTTCGCTTCTGAACCATGACGTGCGACTAAATGTGGATTCTGTATAAAAGTCAAGAGGCTTTCATTCATTGTGGTAAAAAGCATTTCGTCAGACTAAATTTTATTGAAATAAAGTTATGATGATGTTTTCAGTATGGAAAGGTGGACTGATTCGCAATAACTACTTTAGCTTTGGCAAAACCATTGCTGTGGGATACTATTGTCTGGAAGTCGGCGAAAAGCACCAAGTAAACAACACATTCAACCCGCAGTAGGGCAGAAAAGACCAATTCTGCTGCATGGAGAAGTTCGACCGAGGATTTCTTCGTAAACACTGAAATCTTTCAGTGAATTTGAATGCGGAACCCCCATGCTTTGGAGGACACTTCAGCTAATTTGCTGTCGAAAATTCTTTCAAACAATTTCATGCTCTAGAGAGCTTGAATATTTGGTTTTTTTTGATAAAATACATACTCTTGTGCCATTTTAGCACAGCCTTTAGATTCAAGTGGGCTTAATTTCGTCCTGTAGAGTTTTGAATATGTTGGGGCTACTTGCTGGTTGGGCAACTCTCGCTTTTCCTTGGAATTTCGAAGAATTTGTGTCAGGGTGTTTCATGGCCGTCGTCACAGGCAATGCCGACGCTTTCTTATTGGAGGGTGGTTTGCCATCCTACGACTAGCGTTCCTTCAACGTCGAAGATTTCTTGCACTGTGGTTTTGTTTTCTTGTTCCTTATCCATTTTGTCTTTTAAAAGCGATAACAGTGTAGTAGTATTTTGTTTCCTCTTATATTTACTCTATTCTGTTCTTCTTAATGTTCAATTGATATAGTAGCTCATATAATTTTATGGGAAAGAACCATTCCATAGGTAATTCTGCCTACAAATAACGTAAATGAAATCATAAAACCACTGACATAGAGGATAAAAAATGATGAACTTCTTCGAGGTCTTGTCGTATGTGAAGAAATTTGAAGGTTCCTAGCGTTATACTTGTGACGGCAGGCCATGTGTTCGAAGGACTCGATTGCTCTGACACTGAGAAACGAGTGTCACTAATGGGTGAACTGGAGAGAATGAGAACCAGGAAACAAAAGAAAACATGGAAGACGTTATCTGTTCTAGTCCAAAGATCGACGATTATTGTTCCATTAGCAACCGTTACAATTTCGGCATGCCCTTCTTTTAGTGTACTTGCTGAGATAACGAGCCGCTGTTACAGCACCATTTACGATTCCTCACTATGCCAATTCTTTGTTGTCTATCGAAACAAGGATTTGTTCTACTTTGTCGGCTTATGTATGTGTATCGTAAGTAATATTTTGGTGTGGTTATGTGCTCCACCTCCAAACCTGTTGGTCGGTCGTTCTGGTTTTTTCCTTTTTGAGTTCGTCGCTTATATATCCCTTCGATATTTTCCGCAAGTTCCATTTTGCACATTCCATCTGATCCTCGCTGGCGCTTCTTGGTACAGTGCATTGCTGAATGTTGTTTGTGAATTTTTTATACTATTACCTATGGTAATGTCGTATTGTCGACGGTAAGAGTTTGCTTGTCTGACAAAGCCCAAGAATTGTGGAATCAGCATTTTGATGAATATTAGAAGTATGAGAAACATCGTCTCACAAATATCTGCATTATGAATGTTCTAAAGGCATTTTCTTCTGTAATAACACCACTCAGGAAAACTTTTACTTTTAGAGTTCTCATAATTCCTTACGGAAACTATATCGTTTACTCGAATATATTCCATTCAATACATAAAGATGCTTGGTTTAGAAGTAAGAATTCTTTAATTATGCTGAGATATTTGAAAAAGTACTAACCGCAGGTGTCTGCGGTGGGGAACGAACGGGCTTTTGTCCTTTCCGGGGAGCCGCGCGTTCACCACCACACCATCTTTTGTTTCGCCTGTCTCTCAACTAGCTCTATCGATCTCTGCCATCAGCAATCACCAGTCAGCGGGATTGATCTGAGACAATAGTGCGTTCGTTCTCCATCGCAGACACCAGCGGTCCGGAGTTTTGCAAATATCCCAGCATAATTGAAGCTAAATTTCGCAATACATCTTGCCACTTAAAAGAGTAGGCAGTAAGTAAAATGGTTAAAAAATCTTTTTTGTAATCAAAGTTTGTGGGATCGTCGTGTTAAGGGGAAGAGAGTGTGACAATCATCTGTTCTCCTTTTAGCACTTGATTGCTTTATATGAAACCACCACTAAACTTCCTCAACACCAATTAGTATTGCAATAAATTAGGGAAATAACTAAATACAGGAATGAGATGAATATAGGTAAAAACGAAGCCAAAGTTAGATAGGGCCCCCGTTGTGTAAATTGTTTCATGTGAACAACAGCAACGAATAGATAGTAAGTGAAGCAAGTATAACAACGTCGTACATTGACTGAACAAGTGTTATTGCAGAGAGATGTGAGTTCCTCGTTTATTAGTTCTGTTTTCACCAGAATGCTTTCAGCTTGACGAAATGGACGATCGATCCGTACTGCACTACGAGCTCGGCTTCTATGAGAAAAGTGGCAGTCACTGCTATCGTGGCAGTCTCACGTTCGCTCTTCGCTACGACTTCATTCATCGTGTGCTGATGCTGCACGTGATTCGCGCGAACCATCTGAATGTTGAGGTGAGACGAAAACGTCCTCTTCCAGAAATCTTGCACAGTTGTCTGTTCGGCTTATGAGATGGAAATGCTTAAACATTTTAAAGAATTTTCCTTATCTTTGTCCATTTCCTACAAAAAGCTCTGGAGTTGCCTCCTCTCATGTGTTCTGAAAGATGCTTATCATGCTGTGCGATATGAGTTCATAAATAATGCAGATCTTTTTATACATGAGCAGGCAGCTCGTAATGCAATGAAGTAACATTTGACACAAAAAATGAATGAAATCGCTAAGTCTTCGCTCCTTTTGGTTGTGCCCTATTGGGAAAAAAGTAGGCTAAACACAATCAAATAACGTTAAGTAAAATTAGGCAGTGAAAACTCTCAATAGCATTTTCTTGTACTACATAAGTACTCTTTTTCCTTAACTGAATTAGAGTTCAGCAGTACTTCCCTTTTCAGGAGAAAGGTCGAACCGTTGATCCGTATGTAAAGATGTACTTACTACCAGAAAGGAGGAATCACTGCAAAACGCGGATTTGCAAGAAGTCATTAGATCCAGAATTCAACGAAATGTTCTCATTTGACGTTCCCTTCAATAGCCTCTCTGGAAGGATGTTACAGGTGCATATTCTGCAAACAACATGTCACTACGACTCAGATTCCTTTGTTTGCGACATTTTTTATATTATACGTATCTAATATCTCAAATTCCGTGTGATGCTTACCAACAATCGACAACACCATTCGACGTTGCTGAGCTATAGGCAAGACTCGGAACCTCAGATGCTCTTCGAATCAGCGGTTATCCTTGTCGAAACTCGCATGCATCCGCTGTACCAACCGAAGCCCTTGCTTTGCTTCTCTCTCAGCCTGTTTTTTGCCCTAACAGTCCTTTCAGTATTCAACCGTCAACAGGAATGATCTAGGGAGCGCAAATTGCCATTGAACCCAGTTATGTTGAAACTGTAGTCAAAATCGCAATCTTTTTAGTTTTATTTATAACCTATTCTTTTTTCATGACAGGGTATTGTGTGAAACAACGACAACGACAAGGATACTGAGATATGGACAAAACCTAAAAATCTCAGATGGGCTTCAAACCGGGTGTAGATCATATAATGCCGTGCCATAAAAAAGAGTAGACAGTAAATAAAGCATAAGGGACAGAGCTATCGGTGTTTATCAATCAATGAGGGATGGGTCACGCATTCCACTTCATAAAGCATCATTAGAGGTTACTGAATCCATACCTGGCCTATTGATTGACACGCGGTGGCCTACCGAGGTAACGAGCCAGTGCCGTTGTCCTCGCTGTCAGGTATGCTACCAATTTGCCGACTCTGGATGGATAGAAAACTTGGTGGACCTTGGACTCGAGCCTGAACCCATGTGTTTTGAAGCGCACCTCTAACCATTGCGCCATACGCGTTACACGCAATGAGTGAAAAAAATTGTATTAATTTTTTATTTGTTTATTCGTTTATTTTATTATTATTATTACTTTATTTTTACAATTTTGAAATATTGCAATGAATAAGGTTTAAAATTAAGTACATGGTTTGGCTGCTTGTTCTTTAGCTAGTTTGCTTATGAAAAGTTTTAACTAACGTTTTCCAAGGGCAGCTACACCTTTCGAAAGGAAAGTTCGGATTACAAACCTTTTTACATAGTCTGCCACTTAAATGTTATCTATAGTCGGGTTGGTCATCAACGAATTGCTGGTGGCACTAGCTTTTTATCCCTGTAGTGCGTTAGGACTACTGTGGATGAAAATGGGCAGCGCTTGGTGCAGCCCACCAAGAAGCAAGGTACTCGATCGTCACCCTCCTCAACGCTTTCCTCCAATCGATACGGGATCGACTTAGCTGGGCTGATCCTATTACTGTAAGGAGAATAGACTCGACCAGCATTCTACGGCGTTCTTTACGAAGACGAAACCTTCGAGTGGAAGCCATGTGGCATGCGAAATTTCTGAAGACCTTTATGGACGATGAATGCTATAAAAGCGTAAGGAATGCAGGAAGTGCTGCGATTGGCAAAGTAGATGTGATGACAGGCCATTTAAAAATATGTACTTAGCAAGCAAGTTGCCATACGTTCTTTCTACCATGGTATAAGTTTATTACCTTTCCGAACGCAATACTCCACCCATGTTCCTAATAATGGAGAGAAAATCTCGATGGCTGAGCTCAAGACAAGAGGTTACGGGCGTTACAGGTGTAGACCAATAAATAGTTTCAACCAATTTTTACCTGTATATTAAAGCAGAGATGTATACAGTACAGTTGTCAGAAGCGCGTGCAATGCCTAATAGATCGGTTGCTGTTTCTATCCCACGCACTAGACTCCACAAACCTTCCATCACGCCGGCGTTGGCAAATCGGTACCACGCATGTCTAGGAGGGCAGAATCACTGACTTGATACATCGGTTGGCCATCGCGAGTTATTGTAGAGGCAAGATATGCATTCAGTTATCTCTCTATGATGCTTGCAGAAGTTGAACATATGACGCATTCCTCGGGAATTGATCAATGCCGAAAGCTCTACTCTTTTTTATATCAAGGCCCCTTTTTATACTGTTTTTCTTACACGCTCGTCTGGATATCCAGTTTAAAGTAAATTGACTGCAGCTAGCACAACTTTCTCCGGTCCACTGCCTTACGACTGTCGTTGGAAATTCCTCATGATGTCATCCTGACACTGCTATCGTGAAGCACTAGGAAAAGATTTACCCTGCAAAATTCCAGTCAAGTGGTTAGTACGACGAACCCCAATCTATTCTTTGAGATGGGCTAAAAAAATGTCTAAACGTGTGTACAGTTTCCACGATCCATTTGTAGTTAACGGTGACACTTGTCGATAAGTTCCTATGTTCTTTACGAACCGGTACATTGTACTTATTACAATGTCAGTTTCACAAGGCATAAGACATTGGAGGATTCCGTTTTTTCAGAACTTGGATTGGATCATATTAACATGCCGCCTATTTAGGCAAATATCTTAGGCTCAAATAATAAATTCTGGTATCTCGTTTATGTCTTATACTCTAAGATAATCTAATATCAAGCTGTAACTCATCTTTGATTTCCTAATGAACTAAAATGAGCTAAATATCCCTATTAAGTACAAATATTTTATGACATCAATTGGTTATTGTTTAACTTTTCCTACGACTGTCTCTGTGGAACAAAAACCGACTACGTAATGTGTCACATCGGCGGATATGTCTTGGTTAGCTCGTTGATAGTTGCTTCTCCGGCCGCGATGGTCGTATTCAAGCAACTTGAAGTGCAGTAGATTGCAGGAAGAAGTAGAATTAAGACAATTACATACTCTAAGTTTGAGGATTATGATAAATAAACTAGGAATTATTCTCTAAAGCTGGAGAATAGATAAGGAGAGAAGCGCGTGTGACGCAGTGGTCGAAGGCGCTCTGCAACACACACGTGGAATCAATCTCCGCGCCCATGGCGCACCAAGCCTTCCATCCCACCAGGATTGGTAAATTGGTACCGGACTTGTCTGGGAAGATAGCAGCACTGGCTCGATACATCGGTAGGCCACCTCGAGTCATTGTGAATGCCAGATATGCATTCAATCACCTCCAAACGACAGTTAATGGAATCGAATGCGTGGCGTATCCCTAGGAGATTGATCAAAGTCGAGAGCCGTTTTTAAGATACGAAGATACTGTTGTTCGTCTGCAGTCAATCCGACTTCTCCTATGGCACATAGTGATGGGTATGTAACTGAAACAAGTAGGCCACTATATAGTGAAGGTTTAAACTGAGCAAAATTCTCCACTGAGTACTCATGGAATCACAAGAATCTAAAACATCAACGTTCGGACCTCTTCAGGCGTTTTCAACAAGCTCCAAAAACTCAGTATTGGAGGGCAAAGGCTCATGCGTCATAGCCAACCGTGGTCAACACTTCATGCATCGTGATCTTTGTACGAGTAGTCTTCATTCACTAGAGTGAAAGCGACACTAGAAGGTAGCTGCTTATATGGCTGTTTATCACGTTAGCGAAATTAAGGTATCATTTTTTCTGATGGTGTTGAAATAGTTGGCGAGCAGGCCACATACCTACATGGTCTCCCAGAAAGCTGAAATCTGTAGTGGCCCTTACCGTTGTGATATAAGTGTTACGAATATTAAGACTCCTATGTTAGCTTATCGGAAACAACAATAACCTAAAAATAAAATCGCGCAGTGAAGGATCTGTTTGCCAAATGTTCATAGTTAGGCATAGTTTTTTTCAACTAAAATAAGCAGACCATCTTATTTCACCTGCTACGCAGGTTTCAATACAGCTTCAGAAATTTCTCTTCTATGTTAATATATGGATGTAGCACCTTCGAGAGAATTGTTTGACTGAGACATTCGCGTCAAATTTCCCTTTGTATCCGGTCCGAAGACAATTCGAGGGAGTTTTCCTGCGCACAGTTTTGCTATCGTTGCATTTAATCACATTATAATCAAGATGTACATATTACGCTGTCCTCGCTGTCACTGAAAAGTTCATTCATTTCACCCGTTCACAGTCGTTGAATACGTCTTATTGTTTCAGAAGTTTCTATTTAGGGCGTTAGATTTAAGTGGATAAATGTAGTATGTGCTTTTCAACTTCTATTAAAAGCTAAAGATTAAGATTTTGGCGTTGATCAATCCCTAAGCGATGCGCTATGCATTTGACTACACTAAGCATCGTTGGAGGTGATTGAATGCATATCTGGCCTTTACAATAACTCGTGGTGACCTACCCGTGTATCGAACCAGTGCTGTTATCCTCCCAGGTGAGTTTGGTACCAATTTACCGACCCCGGAGAGATGGAAGGCTCGGTGGGCTATGGACTCGGGATCGACTCCACGTGTGTTGCAGAGCGTCTCCGACCACTGCGCCACACGCACCCTTTCTTCTATTAACCTATTAGAAATATTACCAATAGGATCACCGTTTTCTCTTTAATACATTACAACCGTTACCGCGTTTCGATATTGGTCCAACCGATTACAAGTAGTTTTTCGTCTGCTGCAGGTATTCTGGTTTTCTGACGATAAAAAGTTTTTCTGAATAAGTAGAGATGCCGGGGCATTGGAAATATGACAGACTTTGCTCTATTGTTTTATGGTTATCAATGATATATATGCTGGCTATTAATCGCGATTTCTTTCAGTTCACAGTATACGACTTCGATCGGTTTACACGACACGGCTTGATAGGGAATGTAATCATGAGGGACTTATTCGACAAAAGCGACCTTTACTCGTGGACTGAGTACACTATGCAAATCGTTGGAAGTCAAGTGAGTGAGCATTTGCACATCAAAAACTTTCCAATAGAATCGAATATTTTTTAGGAAAAGAATGACTTCGGCGATTTGTTATTGTACTTATTATACTCCCGTAATGAACAGAAACTTTATGTGACAGTAGCGAAAGCATACAATCTCCGACCAATGGATATAACTGGTGCATCTGGTAAGCGATGTGGACTCTTTAAACCTTTTTGAGTGACAGACAAGGTCTACGAGAAGTATCATTGTAAGCTGCGGTTAAAATAAAAACTTATAACTAACACTATTCTTCGTTCCGCTCTGATCTCCGACCACCATAGGCAATTGAATGATTTAGTAAGTTGAGTTCCAATGTGCTGTTTTTTCAGATCCATATGTTAAAGTGGAGCAGATATATAGAGGAAAACGGGTAAAGTTGCGGAAATCGAGCTGTAAACGCGCCAATCTAAATCCCGTCTATCACGAAACATTAGAGTACGATCTTCCATTGAATCAGGTGGCCGAGACGAACTTCCTTGTGCAAGTGATGGATTGGGACAGGTGGGATATCTCCACACAGCACGTATGCATGATCGCAAACATGTTGTACTAAGTGTTTGCTGACGGAGATTTTCCATAAAAATTTCAGATTTGTCGTCTTTTGAACTTAAAATGACTGGAACAACGGCCATTGAATATGTCCCATTAGCAAATAGCGTTAAGCATTGTAACACACAAAGTAATCATATTATCTAGGTTTTATCATCAAGAAACACGTATATGGAAAATTTCGAGTTACAACTTGTTAAACATAATGAGAACACTGCTTTTCAGGATAGGAAAGGACGATCTACTCGGATGCTGTGTGCTTGGGAAAGATAGCCCAACGCCAGAGGGAAGACTCCAATGGGAAAACTGTTTTCTTTCACTTTCTCAAAACGGTTCCAATGACCAAGTGCGTTAACTATTGTGCTATTCCTTCATTAGATATTAGGAAAAGGAAAACGTGATCTTCTTGAGATTCTAGAGCTTTCCTCCTTTACGATGTAACAAAATCATCATGTACGTGTCACATTAATCTCATTTCCTAAAATTATGGTGAAGAACATTTATGAAATATCCTCACAAATTGCAGCGATGAGATTACAACCTCGTTAAATCGCTCTTAGGGAAAGTGGAAAAAGGTTGTACAAAACCGAGCCGTATATAAAATATCTAATCTGTTTTAGAAACGGAAACCCATTGGACAATGGCATAGCATCTTGTCGGATGTTCCTGAGCAGTTCAGAAACGTTCCAAAGGCCAAGAAATAGCTCACTTACGACGACGCCTGCATTACTATGCAAAAATTACTTCGTCGATTTTATCGGAGAGGTCTGGCTTCACTGGAATTTCCGAAGCTGAGCCGGAATCTTCTGAACGAGAACATCACGATTCACTGATCTCAGTTCTCAGCATTTGCTGTGATACACTCTTATCAAAAGTAGCATATTCCTTTGTACACCTCAGTCATGTTTTCCACCATGCATAGTTTCCGATTTCAAGCAATTGCTCACTCATTAATTTAACGGGGAATAAACGTGTCTCATGTAATTTAGCCCATACTCTATCACATTTGCGTTTTCTTTACCTTTTTGAGAGAATTAACAAATAGTTTGAAGAATCCTTAAGAAGTATATTTGACAACATTAGGAAATCGATTGCCAATATCGACTTTCTATCAACCTCGCCATTGATTGAATTTACTGGCACGCAAACTAACTTTCGGGTTTGGTCTTTTTCAGAGTCTGGAAAGGTCAAATTCTTAGGCAATCTTCTCAGCCATACACTTTCATAACCTAACTTTAGCAGATAGGACTTAGCACATAAGTTTGTATTCGAATAATAAACGGTTTTTTTGACAGCCACCGCTTTACGCGTTTTAAGTATTCAGTTAATTGGTGGAAAGCAGCTGCACGGAGCAATACATGGGCGAGGACTGTGCCTGAGTCAGGTAATAGAAGAGCGACGGATTGGAAATCTAATAAAATCAAAAGCAATTCTACTATCTGTTACTGATTGGAGAGCTTGTAGTAATTCATCGCTAGTTAGATGTTGAGAAAACGAAAAAACATCTTGGAAACGCTTCGCTTCATCGCGCATCATCTGAAAAAGAATTCAAAGATCAACATCGAAAATTGAACAACGAATGGACCAAAGTCAAAGGTCAAAGTGGCAAAGGCGGCAGGTCAAAAACCATCAGATATTTCGCACCTTAAAATCAGATTGCCAACATATCCTCTCTTATACATGTTTATCAAAACCCATAAGTTAGTATCGCCTGATAATCTGGCGTCCACCGATCCCACAACTATGGAGTTTATACCCATCAACAATTGTGAAGACGGACCCACCGATAGAATAGCTCATGTTTACAAATCTATTACTCATCCAGTTGCTGAATCACATATCATCCCATCTCGCAAATACCCAAATGTTCGTGGATCGTCGGCGAAACGTGTGTACTGACAGAACATACGTTATGATGTCCTTCGATGTTACGGCCATTTACACTAACGTGTCGAATTACTCCGGAATGCAAGTCATCGGTGATCTTCTTCTGCAACACGAAGGAGTAATAAACATGTATGGCTTCTCGATCTAGCAGCTCATGGCCCTCCCTCCTAAAGTTTGCTTAAGCTGCTCGATCTTCAAATGGTCCGGGAAATATTGGGCACAAAGTAATGGCTTGGCAAAGAGACAGCGACTGGCACCAAGCCTTGTCATTGCCTTCATCTATAAAGCGGAAGCACCGGCAATCGATCTCCGGCCGTCACTCTACTGTAGATATTTGTTATAGATGAGCGTTTTGTCATCTGTTCCGGATAAGAGGAGTTGGACAAATGCTTTGAGTTATTGAACAAACAGTCAGAACATTTACCCGAGAGAAAGGGTAGGAAAACGCTTGCATTCCCGAGCGTTCAAATTAGCCTATCCGAAAACGGCTACATTAAAAAATAATGTGGATAGCCAACTAATAAAAATTTAGTAGTTCGTTACCACCCCTCTCACCCCTCACAAACCAAAAGACCGCATATTAAAAGAAATGCGAACAGCCGCTAGCGTGTGCACGAGAAGCGAGCTGAAGGAAGAATACTTGAAGCTGGAGCGGCAAATAGCCATTTGGAATGGCTTTGAAACTACAGCTCTTCGGCATAGACGTGAATGAAAAGCCACTTCCTTAAGCGATAATTCTAGCGCGAATAAAGTCGCGTTTATTCTGACCTTTATTTCCAACAAAATGAGTGTAGCTATAAAACGTCGCTTAAGGTGCGCCAATCCAGATAATTCGATTACAGTGATAGAAATATCATTGGACATTTTAGACGAAGGCTGGTTCGTAACCGCCTGTATTACCGTATATGTATGGAAAATTGCATAATATACCGTAACGATAAAGACGCGTATAGCACAGTGGTCGTAGGTACCCTGGAATACGCATGCGATCGATCTCCGTTCCTCAGACCCATCAAGTCTCTCCATGCCTCCGGGGTGCGCAAATTGGTGAAAGACTTGTCTGTGATGGTAGCACTACTGGCTCGATATATCACGCCACCGCGAGTTATTGTAAAGGCCGAGTATGCATTCATACACCTCCAAAGATGCTTAATGAAGTCGAATGCACTGTGCATCCCTTAGGAATAGATGAACGCTGAGAGCTTTATTTTTTTTTGTTATAACGGTATAGACGGTGATTGCATGATTCAGGTGCGGTGTACCTAATCTCTTGCAAAGTATGTGGAGACAAATACGTTGGCAAAACAGGAGGACCGCTTCATCGTATAATTGACACCAAGTTGGTAAAGTTAAAGTTAAACCAAATACTCCACTAGACGCGCATAGCACGCAAAAACATAACGGAGAAGATTTTGAACTAAAAGTCACTATCCTCTCACAGGAATCCGAAAAAGTCTTAAGGACTTTTGGATTAATCCCAAAAATCCAAAAATAAACAACAAAGAAGAGTGTCCTGTTATTATTCGTGACCTAACAACATACCTCAGGCTTATTCTATGATATGACCTAGACACAGTCCTCGCCCATCTATTACTCTGCGTGGATGCTATCCATCAGTCAACTGAATACTTAAAATGTATAAAACGGTGGTTGTTAACAAGGAGTTTATTATGGAAATTAAAACTTACGTTTTAAGTCTTATCTACTAAGGTTATGAAAGTGTTTCGCCGAGTAGATTGCATGTCAACTTGACCTTTCCAGGCTCTGAAAAAGGCAAAACCGCCGGAAGGTCACCCACCTATTGTGTGCTGATACATCCTGCAATACCAACGTCGTGTTTGCTCGTTGAAGGAAAACAGTGGATTCCGAAATCAGGTCAAATAATATCTTGTACTTCATATTTTCGCACGTGAACTGTTCAATTATGTTCAAATTCCGCTCAACACATTCCTCTTAACAAAAACATTACTGAATGAAATAACATTTCTAGCTTCTCATCATATTAAAATGCTCCAGTGAGATGCGGGGTTTGAATGTCAATCTTCTTACATATCAGCTCCCACAAGGACAGTTGTCGAATATGGCGTGTAGTGAAGAGGATTTGATCATGCAGAGAAGGATCAACAGAAGAAGGGAACAGAGTCATCCACAACAACTCGGTCGCCATGCTGACCGGTGTTATTTGATCCTTTCCTATATCCATAGGCTTACACGAAGTTTTTATAAACCTTATAACTAACTTTTACAGCTAGCTAATGTTTCGACGAAACAACACCCACATCGCTACAACTATCGGCTGTGCTCAAACGACTCAAATCATCGTCGTTTGATGAAGGCAAGACAATGCAGTGTTAGCTAGTTACAGAGATAGTAAAGTTCTATAATGACTTCGTACATTTTTTATTTTATTTTATTTGACCCGTCTTTATTTCTACTGTGCGGATCCTAGCACTTCTCAAATTCAATTCGTTTCCTCGCATCCATTGACCACGAAGACCTTCCAACTTTTACGTGTGGTTTCGGTTGCTGCTTGAGGATATTCATTTCATCTTGAGTGTCGTAGAATGCTAGTCGAGCAACTCTCCTCAGAGTCCCGAGATAACCGGGCTGGAGGATTCCCATTTGGATGGCAAAGAGTGAAAGATTTTTCCCAGACAAGTTTGGTACGTTTCCAGACCCCAGAGGGATGAAAAGCTGGCTTAGCCCACAGCGAAATCGAAATATCATCATGTATAGTAACTGTTGCCAGAATAGTTACTACGCTTTCATCACATCGTATATTCGCGGCCCCTCACAGCACTTTGCGATCTTGCAGCATGTAAACGTTTTTACTTCGTTGAGGGAACTTTTGTTGTCGTAAACATCCTTTGTGATCCACACTCTTTATACAATCGGAACTTTTGTGTGTTGCATCTGTTCCAAACCATCACGGGTACGGTAACACCAAGAGACACGAAGCTGTCCGGGAAATCGTCCTCAGTCATCTGATCACGAGGCAGCTGGAGACGAAAGTTGATGGGTGTTTTCGGTAATTCTGGACCTGTGCAATGGACTGCCTCCTCCAAAAGATATTTAAATAGCCCCGTGCGCCAATACCGTATTCGCCCCCTCCTCCACTCCCTTGTTCATCATGTGTAATGCGCCTTGTAGTTAATCCAAGGTGTTCTCTCTTGTTGTATGTGGTCAATGTTGCATATTAGCTTTGCTGTCATGTACCTCTGAACACGCTAACTCTACTGTGTGTTCACATTAACCTCATCGCAGCATACGCTTACATGCATTTTTTTAATACGTTAATCTAATCGCATTGTACCTAAAAGTTAACACATAGGCTCACCGCAATGTTATAACAAGCTTACATGGCGCTATTAACGTGTTAACCTCATCAGAACCACATCACAAGCGTACATATAGTGTGTAACTCTTTAGTATTGTTGTTTGTGAGTTAGGTATTACGACCTTATATAAATCCCTTAATGAGCCTGGATCTTGTGACACTCTTGAGGTATTCTAAATGCACATGGCAGTATTTTACTGGCCTATAGCAAAGATAACCCGCATTAACCTCATTTATTGATCATGATACAATATTGCAGTTTGTATTGTACCAATGTTTATATTTCGTTACTCTTGAGTTATTACTGTTATAAACGGTTTAACTACCCAATTCTGAAATATTACTCTGCGAAAAGTACAAAAAAGTCACGCGTGGCAACACCAACGAAGTCGAAAATCCTACTCAAAGCTAGTGATCATAAGGTGCCCAGAACTGACTCGAAGACCTAATTTCCACAAGCAACTGCTATACCATGCTCGTAATGACGGAAATCACTACTATTGTGCTATTCGCTTCCTAATGACCTCGTATACTTACTTACATGGTTGTTTGGACATTCCGTCTTCACGAGCTGCGCAGACCCTAGCACACATGCCATTCCTTCCTTTCTCTCGCAATCGTAGTCCATGGTGGTGGCCTTGTTCGAGCATGGCAGCGCTTGCGAGTCTCATATCGTGATCTGTAAAACAACTGCAGCTGCAGATACAGCTGATTAACTTTATTTACGAACACGTCCGCCCAACGTGTAGCTGGTCGTCCAAGAGAACGTTTGTGTTCTATTGGAGTCCACTTTACTGTTCTTTTCGCCCATCTGTCGTCGGCTCTTCCCATTATGTGACCGGCTCATCTATGTTTCGCTGCCGATGTATATTCTCCTGGGTCTCGAAGATGTGACAGATTTCGAAGGTCAGAGCTTCGCACTCCGGCTACATATTGAGAGTACCACTTGAATTTCAGAAGGCATCGTTCGAACGCTCTGTGAGTGGTGCGAAACATTCTTTACGTGGTTGAAGTATCAACCCACGTCTCTGCAGCATAACGGAGCGCTAGGAGGACCGTAGAATCGAAGAGTTGAGTGCGGATTTTCGGGGTCCTTCCATTGGTCGGTGGCTTCTTTGAGAGGCCCGAATGCGGCCCAAGCTACTCTCTTTCTTCTATCTAGCTCCTCGTTCATGTTGTTTTCCATGTTCATTGATCGCCCAAGGTAAACGTACGAGGTGTTCTCTGCAATGAGAGAGCCATCCAATTTAATTTTTTCGCCTTAGCACCATGGTTTTTCTATGAACTGGATCTTCTTTCGATTTATGCGCAGTCTGATCTTTTCCCCACTTCCTTGAGCTTGTTGATCATCACTTCTGCTTCGCTAGTGCTTCTTGAGAAGATGACAATGTCGTTGGCAAAACGAAGGTTTGATAGGGATTTTCCATCAATACGTATGCCCTTCTCATCCCAATCGAGTGACTTCATTTCCACTGCAGTGCGGCACTGAGCAGCGATATTGTGTCGCCCTGTCGAACCCCTTTTCCTATGGGAATTGTAAGAGGTCGATGGAAAAGCTGCATTTTCGTAGTGCAGTTCCGATAACAGTCGGACAGAGTCCTTATTTAGGACGACTCCAGTCCTTGGTCGACGAGCGCTGATAGGATTGCATTCGTTTCGACACTGCCAAACGCTTTTTAATAGACAACAAAGGTTAGGAGCAGAGGCAAATGGTATTCCCGGCAAACTTCGTTGACCCTCGACACGATTTGGATGTGGTCCATGCAGCAAAATCCTTTTCGAAATTCTGCTTGCTCAATTGTTTGCTCCTCATCCAATGTCTTTAATATGCGTGAGAGGATAATGTTCGTGAAGGGCTTGTAGAGTTTACTCAACAAGCATATGAGACGACAGTTACGAAGATCCCTTCGGTCTCCTTTTCTGGGCAGGCTGACCGTGCGCGACGTCTTCCACTGGTCTGGGATTTTATCCCTTTGAAGATAGGCTATCATATGATCTGCGAAAAGTAGATGTAAAGGGTGGCTTCCAACTTTAAGGAAGTCGGCGGTAATATTATCGAGTCCTGGAGCTGTACCTCTTTCCATGCTTTGTATCGTAACTCGAACCTCCGAAGGAAGAATTCTAGGTGGTTTTTCTCCAGCGGGGATAGTAGGATCTGAGTCAGGGATTGTGGAACGGAAAAGGTTGGTGTAGAACGTTTCCGCTCTTAATTTCATATCATGGCGGAAAGTTTTGACGATCCCACCTTCGTTCATCAGGGCTAACAGCGGAGCATTATAATCACACAAGCCCCGACGGCATTTTTTCAGACTGCTTCTTTTCTCTGCTGCTTCGAGTATTTTATTCTGCTTGTACCGCTGTAGATCATCCTGCAGAACTCTTCTGCGGCTGGCATTTATTACTAGCCATGTTAAACGCGTTGTAGTAGAACCAAGCTTCAGTTTCCTTCTCTTTTCGAGCAACTCCTTAGTAGTAATGGAGATGCGATCCGATCTTCTTGCTTAAGGAACTGAGGCGAATTCGGCACAGGTTTTCAAACCTTCGACAAGCAGCTCGCAGTCTTCGTTCAGGTCTTCTTTAATCTGCCAGTCACGTTTGGACAAAATTTCGTGCAGAATGTTCTCATCGTATACAGCTAAACCTTTTCCTCGTGGTCGATGAAGAGAGTTCTTTTCCAACTTGCGGTTGAATCGAATCTTCGCGCGAAGAAGGCAGTGATCGGATCCAGTGCAGAATAACGGAACTACCCATCTGTCAAGTAGGCACCATCTTCTAGTTTTCAGAATTTAGTCGATCTCCGCATGAGTCATGTCGTAGGGAGACTCCCATGTCCAGCGGCGGCTTTCTTTCTTCTGGAAAAACGAGTTTCCATGGAAGAGACATGCTGTTGACAGTTCTGCGAGACGGTTCCCACTCTCATTCTCATGACCTCGTATAAGGTCTCGTATAAGCTCATGAATGTAAGAAAGCATTGATTTTTTTTATGTTGAGGTTAGTTGGTAGTTGGTTATCAAGATCTTAGTTCGCTTCTATTTGGTTAATTGATTGTTGAGATGTGCGGATATGCTAGTAAGAGATGGAGTGAGAGGCTCGTTCCCTTCTTCTGCACGGATAAACGCTGCTTTGATAATTGCTTTCGTCGCCTTTCTCTCAGCAGTGTTATTGACCTATAGGTGATATCAACATTCAAACGTCAAAGAGATATATCTGGGAGGCACAAGTCGGCCTCGAGCTAAGCTAGCTTGAAGCAGCAGCTGAAATCACAATGTTTAACCTCTACCTCCTCTCCCTCCTCTAACCTCTAATAACCTCTACTTACAGCCTATTCTTTTTTCATGGCAGGACATTGTCCCCATCACACAGTAATCTGTCATCAAAAAGAATAGGCTGTAAATAGAAAGGTGAATATTGTTGTTTCAACTGCAGCATCAGCCTAATTCGGTTCAAAGACGACTTGTGCTCTTCAGATCATTCCCGTTGACCGATACAGCAAGAACTAGCGGAAAGATATTGAAAGAGATGACCCCAGTGGCGCAGGGGGTAACACGTGGGCCTCCGGAAGGGCTTGTTCTAGGTTCGAGTATGGCCTGGGGTCCACGTTTTGCAAATATCTGGTTTCATTTCACGTCATCCCCTGCCGTGAAAAAACAGCAGACAGCAATTGAACAGTTATATATATATATATATATATATATATCTGATAGAAGCGGTCTTGTATCTCTTACACGAAATCATACGCTTGGCTATAAAAACGATATGGAAAGGTGAGGTTCATTTTTCAAAGTTCGAGGTAGCTTTAAATCGTATGATACGTAAGCAGCTATTGAGCATCTGAAATGCTTCACTAATATCGTAGGACTTCAAAGAACTATATTATGCGATCTTCAGGAAGTTCTGTATATGCGACCAGAATACCAAAAGGGGCAGTGGTAGGGAAACGATGGCGAATAGTCAAGAAGCTCGGTGAAGGTGGATTTGGAGCTGTCTACAAGGTCGAGGATGTAGTGAAAAGGAAATTAGTAAGTTGTGAAACAGTTTTAACTATTCATCGACTAAGGCCAGTTAGTATTTCTTTTACTTTCATTACATGAGGAAGATATTCTACGTGGTAAACGTGCTTGGCGTTCTATACACTGTCTGAGATTTGCTTAATACTGTTGAAGATGCTATTTTTGTCAGCTTATTCTTTTCCTGTCAGCTAAGTGGAATAGAGATAAATGAGATATTATTTCCAGTTTAATGGAGCTGCAATAAAATGTTGTTTCCACTAAATTTTAATGCTAGAAAAAGGGTATGGGAGCTTTAATGTTAATGCCACTGAGAGGCGTCTATCGCCGAAAGTTTTACAGCAAAAATGCAGCACCCACTGATTTTGGTGCACTAGGGTGCTCTCGAGCTTGCAAAAGCCTGCAGTGGAAGGGGGAAAAGTTCTGTAAGGAAAAGTGCTTTAAGAGTGACTAAAAATTTAAAGGACAAAAAGACCACCAGACTTCACCAAACACTATCTCCTGAAAAATTCTGGTCGTTTAGTCATTATCGCAAGTCTAAAGAGGAATTTAAGAATAAAGATATCAGACCACTCGGAAGTTTATTCATTAGTTATCTCTATGATGATCGTTTTTAGGCTGCTCTAAAGGCTGAAGCTAACAACAAGCGTGGTGGTGTTTTACGCTTAGAGGCGAAGGTTCCTTTCATCGTTTTCACTTTAGTTCTACTCAGTTGCAAATTGAGAAACATTTGTTCCAGGTATTGCATCGACTCGAAGGAAAGCCTCATGTAGTTCAACTTATTCAAACAGGTAAAAAGGACTCATATTCCTATATAGTAATGACATTACTTGGCGAAAGTTTGGATAAAGTTATAAGGTAAATAGTTGTCGTTTTGGAAAAACAAAGTCTGCAAAACACTTATAATTGGGAATATTACAGCAGGATCGGAAAAATTTGCTCCATATCAACGCAAGTACGGATTGGAATACAAGTTTTATTTGCAATAAAGCAGATCCATGATGTATGTGCATTTGACTGGTAAAAAAGGCGTTACATAAAGTGTAAAAGAGTCTATAAAGAAACGTCGTGGTTTTCTTTTTTGCTTTAGACAGGATTTATACACCGAGATGTGAAGCCAGGAAACATGGCACTCGGAATGAGATCCACAGAAGAGTCTCGCTTAATTCACATCTTGGATTTTGGATTGGCCAGAGAGTACGTTGTTGTGGATAAAGACGGAGCCACGAAAATGCGTCGTCCAAGACCAAAAGTACATTTCAGGTAAACTACTGTATTGAATAAACAAATAGCTGATAATGGTCTGTGTGGTGCAAATTGAGGAAGATATGATAGTACTAAAGTTTAGCTATGAATCAAGAGCGATTGTAACATTTGGGGACTGCGTTTATTTTTACATGATATTGCTTAAAAGTGGTCGAATGCAGAGGCACTCTACGGTACTGCTCGGCAAACGTCCAACTGCGATGCGAGCAAGGTCGAGTGGACGACCTCTGGTGTCTACTCTACATTATGGTTGAGCTCAGAGGTCGCTTACCCTGGGCGAATGCACAGTAATTTACTTAACGCACTATATTTAAATAACTCATAAATTAATTATAACGTTGCTGAAATATTTGCAAAGCTCTGGACCACTGGTGTTTGCGGTGGGAACCGAACCCGCTATTACCCTTTCTGTGGGTGTCGCGTTCACCACACCATGCGAGTTCTTCGTTTGCCCTGTCTCTCATCCATGTTACTGACCTGAAAGAATAATATTCTAAATACGCAACGAAATGTTAGACACGTACTCTTTTTGCACACCGAGCAGCCCCAATTGCCCCCGCCTGTAGACTTAACACGAGGCGAATACGCTAAGGAAATCAGCACAGAATGGCACGCAGAGCAGAGATAATTTCTAAACGGTCATCAGATATTCTAGTTATATTATTCTATATATTCTATTCCAGATATTCTGACAGATAACCGATCATCTTCTCAGAGACAAGGATCGAATACTAAAAGTGAAGGTGGACACAGAGTTGGAAGAACTGCTTAAGAACTGTCCAAAGGAACTCATTATATTTGCGAATCATTTAAGGTAGAGATCTTCACTTAACATTTATCATTATAGGCATGGAATCGCTTTTTCGCCAAAAAATATTTGCGACCCAGGAGAACAAATAAAATTTGTGTGTAGATTCCGTCAAACGATCGGAAAACGAAAATGGCAGTAGGATATACCAAATAGTGGAAGTAGGACGACAACAATAACCTAAACAAAAGAAATCCACAAAGTATTTTATGTAATTGGTCTTCTTTGCAACATAGCTTATAATACCATACGGCACATCATCACAGAACATGGTGGCAACATCACCCAGTGTGTCGTGTCAACTCGAAGTGATAGGTCGACTACTAATATTGGTTCACATGGAATCAACTTCACCACTGGGTTACTAGCAATTGTGTGAATTGTGCGACAACAATGGAGCTAATCCTCATAGTTTGCTTGCTGACCACATGAACGTGATATCTCTAAGAATTCAATACATTGGAAAATTTTAATATAACTTGATTCGTCATTAAGTTTAATATGAAGATCCCAGCACCTTTTGCTTTTGATTCGTTTTCTTAGATCGGACATGCTTGCAAGTCTTCGAACTTTTTGCTTGTGGGTTCGGCTGTTGCTTGAGAATTTTTCTTTCCGTCATGAAAGTCGTTGAATGGTGGTGTGGATACTTCCCCAGTTACAGCTGTCTTCGAGCGTGCAAACATTGGTTAGAGCAAGTGAACTTGTCTCAGACAAGAATAGCATAAATTTGCCAACCAGGAGGGAGCAGAGGATTGGTATTTCTGAGCGAATCGAACCACCACCACGCCTCTCATGAAAAGCTTTCTAGAACTACGCTATCAACCACAATAATGTGATCATTAAGTATGTATTTTACCAACAACCCAAAATGTCTCTCATTGCCCTGGAACACCTAGAAATCAGCATTTTCATAGGTGTTTGAGGCTGCAACAAGGAGAATAAACTGAAGCTTTAACTAGGCTTTCTCGTAACTCTAACATAAGGCTACTCTTTGAAACTGGACTTGGCGGATTTAGAACCATTCCAAGGGGATTTTGTGGATTTAGAACCATTTTAACGTCGTTGCCAGTGCAATATAGCAAAAAAAAATGACGGCGACAAAGTATACATTCTCACAAAGGATTTTTTTAATCGTAGTGTCACACTACGAACTAGCAGAATGTTTCTCCGTCTGAACACCCCACTGTTAAAAAAAGGGCAGCTGTTCATCAACACTGATATTTCTTCATATTTCTGAAGTCTGGGCTGTAACCCGGTGCAAACTTCAATAAAGATTAGTCGATTTCCTCCATGGAGTGCTGCTTTACACAGTCAAAACAGTTTACTAAAGCTAAGTTTACCTCAGTGAGTATTTTAGATACGCTCACTGCTGCTTTCACAGTTTGCAATTCTTATCCTACCCTCAGCACGAAACGGACGTTGAACGTCGCCTTGATATGAAACATAAACACTGTTTCAGTGGGCTAAACTACTATCTACGTCCTGACTATTTGCTTCTTTATCGCCTACTTAAAGATGTGATGGATGACGGTGGAATGAAGTAAGTTGTCTTCAGTGAGGAAACGTCTTTTCGTTATCATCTTTCCTTTAATATCTCCATTACTGTTCCAAAAGTTTACGTAATTGCCTCTTTGGCGGGTTTGAATCCTATATTTTAACAAATGTTCAAATTTGCTTTCATTTTGCGAAGATCGTGCAAATGATGACTCAACTCCAATGTGAGTTGCCACTGAGGAGAAATGGCTTTCATGTCGATAATAGATACATAATAACAATGTTAATATAGATAGTAGATAAGGTACATAAAGGTCCAAAAAGCAACGGATTATCTGTTGAGTAGATGTTAAAACAGAAGGACTAACAATTGCTGTCTGTAGAGAGATGACAACTATTGAGAAATGTAACTCGTGTATAATGCTGAGACATTTGCTAAACTCCGAACCGCATACACCTGCGGTCCGGAGTTTTGCAAATATCTCAGCATGATACACGAGTTATATTTCGCAACATACCCTGTCATTAAAAAGGAAAAAAAGGCAGTAAATAAAAGGGTTAGGTTTGTGACTATAACTAAGCCTCAGCTTAACTGGGTTCAATGCCAATTTGGGCTCACCAGATCAATTCCGTTGACAGGTGATTGCTGATGGCAAATGATCAATAGAACTAGCTGAGAGACAGGCAAAACGAAGGATCCGGATGGTGTGGTGGTGACGTGCGCTACTCCCCGGAAAGGACAACAGAGCGCGTTCGTTCCCCATCGCATGCACCTGCGGTCCGGAGTTTTGCAAATATCTCATCATTATACACGAGAACGATTTCCTTCTTTCCTCTTTTCTGTGCACACATTTTTAGCCTTTCTGTACATGTTTCTGATGAGTGTTCTCATAATGCGTAAAAGATGAGGGGTTCTGTAGTGCACATCTTTACTTGGTTTTCGATATCATTTTATTATATAACGACTTTCTGAAGGCTTTATTTCGATGTTTAAGGATGGAAGCCAGTTCTCAGTTGGCTTTCCCGTGTGGATTCTACATACTCCAATAGTCTATTTAACAATTTAAAGCATTTGTTAATCTATTTTTGTGTGGAACCGAAGATGAAGGACTCGTCAATGTATCGACAATAGAGTAAGGGTCAGCGATAGAGAACTTCAGCGACCTAAAGCCGATAGCAAGGCTTGGTGATAATTGTTGTCCCTTTACCAACCAATCCTCTAATTTGTATAAAATATCTTCTCGACCACCAAAACGGGAACGTTGCGTAGGACGCATTAAGGATCATAAACATTGCATAGTATATCACACGAAGTGTTACACATAAAACACCCACACATTCATATTTGTCATGTTTGGTATAGGTTTTCCGATCCATTTGACTGGGAGGAAGCTGGCCCACAGTCGAAAACCTCAAAAGCATCCATTTCCACCGGGTAAGACATTTTTTCAACGCTATTATATAAAGGTTAAAAAATGTGGTAAGAAATAAAGAATAAAAGAATAAAGATTTCGGCGTTCATCAATCCTTGAGAGATACGTCCTGTATTCGACTTCACCATGCATCATTGGAGATGACTTAATGCATATCTGGCCTTTACAATGACTAGCGATGGCCTACCGATGTATAGAGCGAGTGCTGCTATCCTACCAGACAAGTCTGGTACCTATTTGCCTACTCCGGCGGATGGAAGGCTCGATGGAGCCTGCGGCACGTGGTGGACATCGTGTGTGTTGCAGGTGCCTCTAACCACTGAGCTACACGCTTGCAAAGAAAAGGCTGCTTTTTTCCTTTCTTTGGCGGAAAGGGCGCGTGTGGCGCAGTGGTTGGAGGCGCCACTGCGACACATATACGGAATCGATCCCCGCGCCCGTGGCCCACCAAGCCTTCCATCCCTCCGGGGTCGGCAAACTGGTACCAAACTTGTCTGGGTGGGCAGCAGCACTGGCTCGACACATCGATATGCCACTGCGAGTCATTGTAAAGGCCAGATATGCATTCAATCACCCCCAACAATACTTGATGAAGTCGAATATATGGCGCATCCCACAGGGATTGATCAATGCCGAGAGCTTTATTTCTTTTTAGCTTTTTCTATGAAGGAAAAATTGCAATACTTAAACATTTTTTTCTTGATACACTTTGATTATTCCTAGTTACTATAGGATTATGAAAAAACCTTGAATGCTCAAGAAACCAAAAGAGCTATTTAGACAAAGCGAACAAAGAAGTGGGTCTTCGTGGTCTGTATCGCCACTACTAACAGACTATTCATTGGTAATTTGTTTGTTATCTTTCTATACAGATTATCCATCTGCAAGTATGGCGCGGATCCCTGTGGATCTTTCCTTCAGCTAATTACCCATTGCCAGTTACCCACGATGGTCTTTGGATTTTAAGCTTTTATTTAAAGTGTGATCACCCGCCACTCGGCTTTTCTTCCTCAGGGATTTTGTTGGATAATGCCTTGACTGCAAATCTTAGATTAGTACTAAGCCTTCCTAGGTTTTTAACGCAATGACCCGATTGGACTGATATGTCGGAGAGCGCCCTTTCCAGAAAAATCTAGTTATATCAATTAGTCTACGCTGCATGCACGGGTGATTTGGTTGGTCTGGGAGCGGATTAGAACTATGGAGCAAGTGTGTATTATTGCGCAACATTCCTAACCAATTCTCCGGCCTCTAATTCATAAATCACTGCAGAATTTTCTATAACTTGACCTATATGCTCTACTGTTTCCTAGTATCGTACTGTTCATAATAAACCAGTGCTATTTAATGAGCCCGATATTTTGTCACACAAAAATCGAAGCAATCCTGTTCCACTCATTTGTCTCAAACGTTTTTCAGGACACCATCGAATATCTTTTTCCTACGGAAGTCTTTGCGCTAAACCAGTACGGATTTTGAAGACTTTCAGATGAAGTTCCACTTTTGAACATTATTAATTATCATCGAACTTAATCTGGATTTCTTAACAATATGATTCTTTTTTATCAAGAACATCTATGATTAATGTTTAAGTGGCAATTCTTTAAAAGTAAAGTGTTTTAAGTTACTTTGTGGACTGCCTCACCTATTTCCCAACTTTCGTTCAGTGACCGTTAGCCAAAAGTCAAACTGTAATTGCAATCAAGTGGAAGGTTAAATAATCTTGTATAATATATCTCATCATAGATTTTGAAATAAAAAAAACCGCTCATACAGGACATACGAATCAGGCTTCCGTAGTATTTCTACTGCAGAAAGAGCATGGTTCCTTGACATTCAATCATTTCTCTTGCTTCAGAGCAAAAAATCATGCATTTCTACAACTGTTTTAAATACTTTATATCTCCGTTTACCAAACACGAGGCGTTATTTTTTACTTTATTTGCGAATAAGCTGACGTTTCGGCGGATTTCGCCTTCCTCGGAGCCTGGAAGGGTCAAGTTGACTGCAATCTACACGGCCAAACACCTCCATAACCAAACAGAAAAAGCGCTAAACCAAGATTTCGATCACATTGAACACAGAATAGCCTTTCTGCACACTCACCGCTCTCTATGGCGCACTGAGTATGTAACGTGGAGACCAACAACACAGAATTCACATGAAAGCGCAATGTACCCCTTCCAACAGAATAACGGGCTTATATACTGCCCAATATCATGCATGACAATGAGACATTCTTCCCTGCTGTTCATTTTCGGATTCTTGGAATTAATCCAGAATACCTCGAGAGTTTTGCGCGCTTGTGCTCTCGATTCTTGTGCGAGGATCGTGACACGCACTTCAAAGTCCTTCCCGTTAGGTGTCTGGGTCCTATGCGCGCCTAGTGGGCTATTTGGTAGACGTTTGCCGGCTAGCTGTTCTTTTATGCAGCCACAGAGAAAGCGGTGAGTGCGCAAAGCTGTGTTCAATGTGATTGAATAACAAGCTTTTATACTGCCCAATATCACGCGTGACAATGAGACATTCTTCCCTGCTGTTCATTTTCGGATTCTTGGATTTAATCCAGAACGCCTCGAGAGTTTTGCGCGCTTGTGTTCTCGATTCCTGTGCGAGGATCTTAGCCCCAACTTCAAAATCTTCTCCGTTATATCTCTGCGTCCTATGCGTGAATTGTGGAGTATTTGGTTTAAGTTTAGCGTCCTTTTATACGGACGCAGAGCGGTCTACCCGTTTCACCAATGTATTCGTTTCTGCGCGCCTTACAGGAGATCAGATAAACTATACCCGAGTTCATGCAATCACCGTCTCTACCATTGGAGCAAATTGTGCAATCCTTCTTTGCACATAGACGGCCATACAGTCGGTTACGAACTATCTGGCGTCTTAGATTTCTCGGCGGCATTTCAATTACAGCTGCACTTAGTTAATTTGAAGTGAACAGCCGGATAAATGAGGCCATATTTTCGTTAGAGTTATTGTTTGGGGGCATGCGGTTTCCTCTACACTTATCGCGAGCTGCCGTTTTGTAGCCGTTGAAAATGGCTACTTGCCGCACCAAGATCTAGGGCTCCACCCTCTGCTCACTTCCATTAGAATTGCCCAAAATATCTTAATTTATTTCCCGAATGTTCGCTTCTTACCTTTTTCTCGAATTTATCAGAAAGAAAAACTCATATGAGTTCCATAAAGCTACTCAGGCTCATCAATAATAAGCTGGCTTATAATTTTTGATCTACCAAGATTTGGCCTATTTGTTTGTGATATCTGACTTGACCATGATTTTAACTTATTATTTTCTACCCACTCTTTTTAACGGCAAGGTATTTTGCGAAATATAACTATTATAATGCTGAGATATTTGCAAAATTCCGGACCGCAGGTGCTTGCGGTAGGAAACGAACGCGCTACTGTCCTTTCCGGGGAGTAACGCGTTCACCACCACACCATGCGGGTCCTTCGTTTTGCCTGTCTCTCAACTAATTCTATCGATCTTTTGCCAACAGCAATCACCCGTCAGCGGGATTGACCTGGGGAGCCAATATCGGCATTGAACCCAGTTAAGCTGAGGCTTAGTTATAATCACAATTTTAACTTATTATTTTCCGCCTCCCCTTTTTAACGGCAGGGTATTTTGCGGAATATTACTATTATAATACTGAGATGTTTGCAAAACTCCAGACCGCAGGTGCTCGCCGTGGGGAACGCGTTACTCCTGGGAAAGGACAGTAGCGTGATCGTTCCCCACCGCAAGCACCTGCGGTCAGGAGTTTTGCGAATATCTTAGCATTATAATAGTTATATTTCGCAAAATGACTTGACCATGATTTTTGACCTGTTTTCTAATTTTTGATCACATATTTTTTGATCTAAACATATTCTTGACCTGGTTACAACTTTTGATCTATCCACCTTTAACCTAATTATCACTTTTAACCTAGCCATAAGTTTTAACTTATTTTTCTCATTTTTGGTTGCCCTTTTTTTAATGCTAATGTATTTTTGACCTACCTATAATTCTTGAGCTATCGACTCTTTGCCTAGCCATGAGTTTTGACTTTTTCTTCACTTTTGATCTACCTATTTTCTGATCCAAGCCTATCCTTGGTCTGCTTATAATTTTTTACCAAACCACTCTTCATACGGTCATATCTTTTGATCTACATATTGCTTTTGATCTATTTTTCTGGTTTTTAACCCGCCTATTTTTTCGGTCTAAAGTTATTGCTGACCTACTTGTAATTTTTGATTTGCCTACTGCTGCTCTGCCTATAGCTTTTCATCTTCCCATAATTTTCGTTTATTTATTTAATTTATATTTATTTATGTGATCTTATAAACTGATCTTCTTAAGCTGACACGAGGTTGGTATAGATCTTCGTTGTCGCTTTCGTTGTCGTTGTTTTTGATGTCATTGAACGATGGCTGACGTTTGACGTTTAGATGGAAAGCTAAAATCCGTTTAAACACCCCTCTAGGTACGCATAGGGCACAAATGCACAACGGCGATGATTTTGAAGTGAATGTGCGGATCCTAGCGCAGGAATCAAAAACATCAACGCGCAAAACTCTTGAGGCGTTTTGGATAAATTTCAAAAATCCAAAGATGAACCGGAAGGACGAATGCCTCACTATCACGCGTGACCTGGCACCCTATTTCAGAATGATATTTTGACCCCGGGGCGTGCCTTGCTCGACTCCACGTGAACTACGTGTGGGCCAGTCCCGCAAGTAGCATCACGGTGAGTGGCCTTTCTGTTCAATATAGCGTCTATTTGAAAGTTTGATCTTCATTAATACTTTAACCTTGTTTTCCACCGAATAATAAAAAGTATTCTAACATAAAGTACGTCCAGGCTCTGAGGAAGGCGAAGTCGCCGAAGCGTCAGCCATCGTTCAGTAACATCAAAAACAACGACAACGACAACGAAGATCCATACCAACCTCGCGTCAGCTTGAGAAGACCAGTTTATAAGAACACATAAATAAATATATCAACTATCTATGCCGAGGTTCATTGAAAGTCGGTCTTTCGAGTTATTTAATTTATCATCTAACTAATCTTGACCTAGATATATCTTTTGATATACCCATACCATACCCCTGTTTTAAACACATCAAGGAAGGCATAGAAAGAGGAAATTTGTTGGGATGAATTCAGTAATGGTGATTGTTCAATTGTGATGACACTGTATGAGTGAGATGAAAGGAAACACAGAGAGAACGAGCAAAAAGGACATTAAAGTAGACAAAAAATCAACGCAGGCAGAAACAAGCAATGACGAAGTAGAAAGAGTAGAGAGCAAATTGTGTTAGTTGGTCAGTGGATTAGGGAGTTGGTCGGATTTGTCTTTTGTCAACCAACTATACGTGGAATGCTCCACTTTCTTGAATTCGCCACGCGGGGCTTTTTTTCGTAACTGCCGTGGACAACCTCGAGTTGGGTTTATAAGTTTATAGCAATAATAACAGTACAACAATAATGTGTAATATGTGACGAGGTGTGGTTAATTGGATATATACGAAAGAGATAGAGATGAGAACAAGTGATGAAACGGAAGTAAACTAGGCCGACACTAGAGCTGGAGCGCCGATGAACCGAGGGACTGGAAGAAGGCCAAATGAACGCTGCGAACACTTGAAGGTGAATGCCCATGGGCTGCCTGTATTACTTCTGTAGTGGGTGGAGCTTTCAATAGCTCACGGATAAAGGTTATCCGAAAGGCTACGCAAAGACTTATCAAAAGGTCATGTAAATGAGATGGAATAACGTGGGGCTTCACAGAGGAACTCAGAGACAGTGCTGACCCAGGTCATGACACGGTACCTGCTGAGAAGTACATCAAATGAAACGGTATGTCAGAGGCTTTTATCGAAACTACATGTCGAAGCGGTATTAAAACTTATACATTATGAATGGATAGATTTGAGGTAGTTATATGTAAATCAATCCCGCTGACGGGTGATTGCTGTGGCAAAGATCGATAGAAATAGCTGAGAGACAGGCGAAACGAAGGACCCGCATGGTGTGGTGGTGAACGCGTTGATCTCCGGAAAGGAAAATAGCGCGTTCGTTCCCCACCATAGACACCTGCGGTCCATAGTTTTGCAAATATCTCAGCAACGTTGTGGTTGTATTTCGCTTAGTACCCTGACGCGAAATTATAGTAGGCAGAAAATAAAAAGGTATAACATTATATGTAAATAGTTAATATAGAACGCATGTAATATTGTAGAGAATAGGAACTATTTAAGGAATAGTTACTATACAAACAGGCATTTGAACAAAGACGAGCAAGTGGGAAAATCTAGCGGAACAGTAACGTCTTTCTAAGCATCGATCTGTTTGGAAGTCGTTGACGTTTTCTTGGCCTTTCTAATAGGTGTTAGGCAGTAATGAAATTTGTGAACACTGAGGCAAAGCTTGCAAAACACATCAGTTGCCCACTCTCGCTACATCGATTCAGAAAGTAACTGTTAGGTTCCGCAACGTGAGGCCGGGCGTTGTCGTGCAGAAGCATTGGTTCCTTTCTGTTGACTAATGTCGTTCAATGCTGTTGGAGTGCCTCTCGTAACACCGCTCTGAGGAAGGCGAAATCGCAGAATCGTCTGTCATCGCCCAACAACACCAACAGCAGCCACAACGACAACGGAAACTTATAGCCACCAACTCAACAGGATCAGTTTAAAAGACCAAATAAATAAACATATCAACTATTTATGCCGAGGTTTATAGGATAACAACCTTTTGAATTATTGAGAGATATGCCAGCAAAAGATTTCCGACTTATAAAGGACGTACAAAGAATAAATTTTTAACACAAAAACGTTAAAACAATAAATATTTTAAAGCGCTCATTTATTTCTGAACAACTTCGTGCATAGCTACTAACGGAATTTTATTCAAAGAATTTTATTAATAAACAGTACATTTAAATTTTGTCTTCAATGCAAGCAGGTAGTGACAGCGATATATGAAAGTGCATCGTTAATACGATGAAGGATGGTTGCCTTGTGCTAACCACTCAGAATCCTAGTGGATTAGTTGAGAAGTCACTGGGAAACAGATTTACGTCAAGTTCTTGGCGCTAAAATAGCATTATTCAAAACTAGAAGAATTTTCACACAGAAGGCAATTAATAATTGTCTTAGCGAGAAGTCTCTGACAGTGTTTGTTCTCGAACTCGATGACTGAGTTGTTTTCGTTCTTCTGGCGTTTTACTGTAAAAGGTTAAATTCAACCTCTAGACTTGTTCACCTTTTATAGGAACCTCTCACTTTTCATTGAAGCCGTAAACTTTCTATCTTAGGCAACAGCTTCATTCACCAATTCGTGCGTTACTCCTGGAAATCTTGCGCCAGCTGAAGAAGTATTGGAGCAGGTCCCTCAGTGGTCATGAACTTGTTCAATTCGTACGAGCTATTATTTTACTCAATCGCGCCAACCACACACCCCGTCAAATGATAGAAGTGTTGGAATACACACGCTGTCATGGATTTAGTAACGGGTAGTGTAATAATGATTAAAATGGTTCCAATACGATTGAACCCTTTCAAATTCTTGGTGCTGATTTATATCATCGTTACGGGTAATAAAGAAATAAGTAAATGGGCACTATTCAAAGACCTGTTTAAAATATTCCGTACTAGATCGGCCAGCCAGTGCAAACGTTGAGTTTTGGATTCGTTTTTGTAAATCTGCAGTAGGTGATCCAAATTCCTGTCATAGGGATCACAAAACCTGGAAGACAAAATTATTGAGTATAATTAAGAAACAATTTCGAAAATTAAATTTCGAGAGAAAACCGTTATGGAATGGCATCACAGTGTGATTTATATGGAAACCGGAAAAAATGCAAAATGTACCTGTCATAAGCATAACTTTGTAATACGCAGTCGCGAACAGCGCAGAAGAACTCGATTGCTTAGTTTTTATTTGCTTCCTACTACAATTTTACACAGCAGGGTATAATGCGAAATACAACCACAATGATGCTGAGATATTTGCACATGTCCGGATCGCAGGTGTCTGCGGTGGAGAACGAACGCGTTATTGCTCTTTCCGGGGAGTAACGCGTTCACCACCGCACTATGCTGGTCCTTCGTTTCGCTTGTCTCTCAGCTAGTTCTGTCTATACAAAAATATCTCTGCGTCATTGTGGCTGCAACGATTGCCTTCGAAAAAATTTGATTACAAAGTTATGCTTATAGCAAGTACATTTTGCATTTCCGAAAACTTTAAAGAAGAAACAAAAAACTTAATTTTTTAAAACAATAAGGCAACTCTTCGATTCACTTACCATGCAGGACTACTCAGTCTCGCTACGGTGGTCTCAATGGCAACGAGAAGAGTAAAAAAAATCAAGTAAAAATGTTCCCACACTTATTGTTTACCCTCACTTCGCTTTTACTACCTGCCTGTCCGGTTGTGGAAAGTGTGACCCACAATCATCATTGTACATAATCAAGAAAACTATTAGTTATAGCATTCCCTCTCTAGTTACAGCATCTTCGTGGAGAAAATTTGTTGCTGGCGACTCGCCTGTTAGCAAGAGTCTTCCAAAGCAAGGAACTTCAACCATTCTACCCGGAATCTCTGCTTTAAAAACAAAATTCACAAACACTGCTCTCCCACTAATTAATGGAGTTCAATGCATAGGGTATCCGCATAGGTTGACAAACACTAGACATTTTTATCGATCTTTTTTTTTCGATCAACCCCGCTGACGGGTGATTGCTGTGGCAAAAAAAAAGATCGATAGAAATAGCTGAGAGACGTGCGAAACAAAGGACCCGCATGGTGTGGTGGTGAACGCGTTACTCCCCGGAAAGGATAATAGCGCGTTCGTTCCCCACCATAGACACCTGCGGTCCAGAGTTTTGCAAATATCTCAGCAACATTGTGGTTGTATTTCGCTTAGTAACCTGCCATGAAAATTGTAGAAGGCAGAAAACAAAACGTTAAAACTAGACATTTTATTCTTCATCCCTTGCCATTCTTTCACTTTTTTAAATATAACCCGTCTTCAAATGTACTGAGCAGTGTGTTACTGCTTGAGGATTTTCATTTCATCTTATCGTAGAATGCTGGTCGTAGAATAGAACGTCGTAGAATGCTGGTCGAGCAATTCTCCCTGGAGTCCCTGGACTTTCTTCGATATATCCCGGCTGGAGCGTTCCCAATTAGATTGCAGACAGTGATTTTTTCCCAGACAAATCCGGTACCAATTTCCCGACCCCGGAAGGATTAAAGATTTGGTTGGCCTGGAACGGAATTGAACTAGCACCATGCTCATGATGACGGACATCACTACTACTGAGCTATTCCCCCCTATGTATTCTTTTACTACCACCATATAATAGTTGCTGTTGGTAATGAAATCACGTAGTTTACCTGACATTTCTTTCTCTTCTTATATTTTCCAATACGCTGTGTAACAAGGAATAATCCGGACGTTTATAGTAATTCGACGTACTGAAAAGCCAAACTTTTTCGCTGTTATAGAACAGTTAGTGTGCGTGAAGGCGAAATTTAAACTAAATGGCTGTTGAATCCCAACGTTTGAATTGGGCAGTTTTAAAGCGAATTTTCAGGTGGAGTTGACTTCTTCGGCTGAAGAATTTCGTTTTTAACCGTTAAAAAATCAAAGCAGACGATTTTTGGCTGACCAGAGATCGAACAAGATGAGAGGTCAATATATCATCTTCCTCCTGAATTAACACTATGGCAGGTGCTCTACTTAACGAGTTTGTAATCTCCATATAATGAAGTTGCACAGAAGTACAATTAATCATCAGATCACCACGAAACGAAAACAAAAATAAATTGCTATTTCTCCAAAAATACTATTTGATTATCACCAATCACTCAGCATGCGCCCATGGCAAGCTCCATCTGAGTTCAACAAGCACGCAAAATAAACTCCACAGATCGTCCATGCGACCTTGTTCACGTCTTTCTTGACTGTTGATCGAACAGTAGTGTAAAGTTTCTCCAAATCGAAAAAAAAATTGGAAATAGGCGAATTCTGTTTAAAACATTGATGACACTATGCATTCATTTCAATGCATTTGGGTGACCGCTTCCACTTTTAAGATTTCACCTAATGGTTAACTCTACTAATTTGAGGAAAAACATGCTTAGAGTGCACAGATCTTTGCCATAAGTTCTACCATTCTACTAAGGCGAAATTCGCGTACAAAGCGCATTTTTAAAAAATGTTCTTGTTGAAAATAATATTTCGAACCTGAAAGTAGTTGAACAAACCCAATTTCGCCAAAGCGTCTGCAAGTGCTCTTCAATGTATCCTTCGCGAATGCAACTGCTGAGTTTCTATTCCAAGTTTTAAAAACTCAAATCTTTTTTCAATTTCGTGAGAAATTCGAGTTCAAGCAAATTTGAAACTGACAGGATGAAACGATAAAAGATAAAGCTCTTGGTGTTCATCAATCCCTGAGGGATGCGCGTTGCATTCGAATTCATTAAGCATCGTTTGGAGGTGACTGAATGCATATCTGGCCTCTACAATGACTCGCAGTGGCCTAACGATATATCAAGCCAGTGCTGCTGCCCACCCAGAAAGTTTGGTACCATTCTGCCGACTCCGGAGGGATGGAAGTCTTGGTGGGCCATGGGTGATGGGATCGGTTCCACGTGCGCGTTGAAGAACGCCCTCGACCAGTACGGCACAAGCACCCCTAACTGACAAAGTGTTTCAAAAATTCTTTATACCCTTAAGGTAGCAGGTCTGGGTCTGTTCTATAACGTTCAAATTTTTCAGCTTCTTCATTGACGAAAAAAAAATTGTGTCGGGAAACCGGCTTCGTCACGGTGTGTTCAGGCATGTCAAAATGACTTTAGGTTCTTGTTAGATGCCTATTGTTTTTTCTTCACGATAACGAATTATGTGAAACGCAACAACAGCGTAATGCTGGGATAATTGCAAAACTTGGACCCCAGGCCAAAACGAATACGCGATTACCCTTTCCGATGGTTTACGTGTTATCCATTGTCATCACTATGTGATTTTGATCATTGTAACCCAACCTATGAAAAGTAAGATCTTTTTATAACTGGAAAAGAAGTGAAAAATAATCCGAAAGCTATAGCGGTCTTAAAGTCGTTGGAAAGTTGCGTTAGCAGGGGAGTGGAGCTCTTATACGAAGACCGAGTCTTCCTTCATGGCCAACGAGAGTTAACGCTATTAACCCATAACACATCACTGTTGGTGTAACAACTTACTGATTAAAGGAGGTATTATTCATAATTTTGCAAAAAATCCAAGGACAGATATGTCAGCTATTCACACCCACCTAAAAGGTTCGAATGGCATTGGTCCTCGATGTTTTGCTCGTTCGCCTTTCGAAAAATCATGTAATCCTTTACCAATCCGAAGTCGAATATATGGATTACGCGCGATTAACTGCTGAGCTTGGGTCCTATTGCCATATTCACCGGCTTGATATCACGATGAATGAATCCCATCTAAAATAACTGAGATTACTTGCATTTTTTCTCCCATGAAAAAGTTGTTTTATAATTTGCGATATATTATTGGTAAGCGGCAAAACTCTGTACAACATACGTCGTGGATCACCTATATCCCATAGAGTACGTTGATACCAACTATAACTTGTGTAGAAACTGTACATGTTCCACCAACTTTCCTAAAGCACTAGCTCCCGGTCACATTACATAAATGGTCGACGTAGTCGATGTTCTCTGAACGCATGTCGTTTAGGCATTACGTGAAATCTCTGTAATCATCAGAATCACGCTATCTGATCTTCCATGCATGATTATTTGCTAGAAATCACAAAGGAAAATTTGCTTAACCACCGAGAATGTTTCTCAGGACAAATCCCTCAGGCTTTATTTTTTTTTGTTATCGAATGTTCAGTTCTTTATAAAATATCACGGTAATGCTGCTATCACATTGGTTTCCAATCGCTTTTTTTAGAGAAAAAAAAGTTTTGCTGAAATCAATGTCTAAATTGGCAATTCTTACCCAATTAATGTGTCTAAGCTAGCACCAAGCAAACTCATTACAACGTAGGAGTAGTGTTCTTTCCTTCCCGGACTGCAGAGCATTTACGAAGAGCGGACGACTTGCCAAACGTCGCAGAATCTGCAAAATATTCTGGGATACTCTCCTTCTTCGTCCAGAACAATAATAGCAAACAATAACGACAACATTACATAAACTTCCAGCTTCAGCAAGTTTTTTCTAGGTCCTTTGGACTACGCTTTTAAGGCAGTCTATGAGTAAATGATAGATTAGAAAGTCGATTGAAAGATTTTTTACTACACGCTCCATATGGATATAACCAGAAATGAGATTTTCACGGCTATTACTAAACTTTTGTTGGCTTTTTCGTAGAAATCATCAAATGCACGAAAATATTAGCGGCAAGAGTTGCCGTCAAATACAAGCATAGTCTCTGGTTAGTCCACATCCAGCCCGGCCAAGCCTTCTCCACTATCGACGTCGGCGAATTATGTCAAACCTGTCTGAGGAAATCTCCTCTAATACACAAATGTCTCTGATTGAGCTTAGCGAAGGCCGAAATTGTTCTAGTAGTGCTATCTCAGGCTTGCAATGTGAATTGTCAGGGGACCACGTCATATGTGACAGATCTAAGATAACGAAACAAGAAAGACAAGCGATCTGATCGGCAAAATGTATGTTGTCGAGTTGTAGACCTTAAAGAAATAGAAGAGATCGCCTCCGCATTGTTTTTTTAAATACTCTCAATTTAACCACAACGTTGCTGAGATATTTGCAAAACTCTGGACCGCAGGTGTCTATGGTGGGGAACGAACGCGCTATTGTCCTTTCCGGGGAGTAACGCGTTCACCACCACACCATGCGGGTCCTTTGTTTCGCACGTCTCTCAGCTATTTCTATCGATCTTTTTGCCACAGCAATCGATAATCAAAATCAAAATCAGAGCAATCAAAAGATCGATAGAAATAGCTGAGAGACGTGCGAAACAAAGGACCCGCATGGTGTGGTGGTGAACGCGTTACTCCCCGGAAAGGACAATAGCGCGTTCGTTCCCCACCATAGACACCTGCGGTCCAGAGTTTTGCAAATATCTCAGCAACGTTGTGGTTGTATTTCGCTTACTTAGTAACCTGCCATGAAATTTATAAAAGGCAGAAAACAAAACGTTAAACACTCTCAATTTAGTTTCTGGTTTATCGGCGCCACAATACTTTCCTCGGCGAAGAGCAGTTTCCATGGATCTGGAGCCAAGGCAGAAGTCTGCTAATATTATTCTGATTAGGATAAAGAAGCTTAATACCTTTACATCTTCGTCGGTGACGATATCTTTCACTTTAAACACTGCTCCGTATCCACCAGTTCCAAGGAGCGTCAGTATTTTTCATCGCTTTCCAATTACTTTTCTTACAGGAAAGTGAGATGCGACGTCGCACCCTAGAAACCAAGAGAAAACCAGAGTTTAAAATTTCGATAGCTTAGTTTTTTATAATATTACATATATCTGCCAAGACAAGGCACTAAGTACTTATTCGATCCAAAATTGGTTTCAAAGTAATTTTTAAGTTCGGATTGTATGGAAAGGTGCAATTTAATTATCATTTAATGTACTATTTAATAAATAAGCTAAAATTGCTGTTTAATAGGTTGTCGTTCACTAACTACAATTCTGTTTGATTCTCTGATCCTCAAGCAAGACCGAAGGACATCATGAAATCTTACTGAAATTGCTTGGATCGACAAAAATAAAGGATTGGATTCTCACCATTGATCAATTCCTCAAGAATGCGGTATGCATTTGATGTCACCAAGCATCGTTAGGGGTGACTGAAGGTATATCTGGCCAATGTAGTGACTAAGACTTGCCTCCCGATGTATCAAGTGAGTGCTTCCGTGGCACGGACAGAGCCCCTTTAATCTCTGTGGTGCATCCCACCTCTCCCTTTCCGTGAACCGATACTTCCGAATAAAGTGCAAAATTTGCAATGTCCGCCGTCGATGTTATGCTTTCTTTAATCAAGGAAACAGTTACTATGAAAACAAGTGACTGGTGTGTGAAACAATTGACGACTGGCGTTGAGTAACCGTGTTAATCACTGACTGTACATAGAAAACTTCGCCTTCTTTCAAATACAAAGTGTTGCTGGACAAAAAACTGTTCCGTACATATGGATCACTCATTTCTATGTAACAATCTACAAACCAGGAACGCTTCAAGCCGGAATTTCAGTGAGCTAAAAATCGCCGCGCTCCTAGAAGAAAATTGGTCGTTTTGCGTGAAGCCTCATTCTGATTCTTATCAGATTCGAGGTGTGCCTGTGGTGGCAATCGAGGACACACTCGCACTCGTCTCTCGAGAGTCACGGAAAAGCGTTTTTATACCGGTAAGACATCTTTTAAACAAAAAGTGTGGTTGTGCTTTCATTATTGTTCGTGACGACGTAGCACTTGAAAAAAAAGCACTGATAAATTTCTGTTCATAGAACTGAAAAAAGATAAAGTGTATGAGAACTCACGCACCACTCCCATCTCATCAAGAAACCAAAGTGGCCGACCGCTTTCACTGAAAATAACAATACCCTAATAATCTCCTAACCAACCATCATTCGGCTTCGATGGTAATAATGAATGCGTTTGTGGATTGTTAAGCTAGCGCGAGATTTATATAGATGTTTATTCAGCTAACGTTTTGACGTCTTCGTCTTCATCAGAATCGATGATCAAAGTCGATTGTCCCCAATTGTTTCGGTAGGTGTCAATGGTCTCAGTGTAACGACTTCGTCCTCGTACCGAGTGGGATCTTCATCAAGGGAGCGTCTCTTGAATGAGGCATTCTGACCGGGTGACGGTCTTTTATACAAGCTTATTGATGTTAATATCACTATCCGTTGACAATGTTTGGTTTTCAACGGTTAACCTATCCTGCAGCAGCCCTTGTTGTGTCAGCGAGCACATATCGAATAGCAAGGCAATAATTTCAAAACAATAATCCAGGAAGGGATTCTTTACTACTACCATTACCGAGGTTTAATGATAGACTGTTTGAAAAATATTATTGTGCTATTCGCTATGTGCTAGCCAATATAATGCCGACTGCTGCAGGATGCATTATGCTTCGAAAAAGAAAATATTGTCAGCGGATAGTCACAACGACATCAATACTCCTATACAAAAGAGCATCGCCGGGTGAGTACACCTCATTCGATAGATGTTGTACTGCCGAAGATATGACTCGATTCGACTACCAAGAGACCACATCAGGAACGAGAACAATTGTGGACCATCGACTCGGATCTGACAAAGACGAAGACGACAAATCGTTTGCCGAATGAACATGTTTACTAACCTTGTAGGTCGAAATTGAACATATCAGTGTACAATGTAGATAAATTCCAATTATTTTCAAGCATTATTGCAGTTCATCGAGGTTGGGTATGGAAGATAACGAAAATCGAAGTTTGAATAAGCAATGGATTTCTCTCCATGCAAATTTTAAAAGCTTTTAAATGTTGCAGGCCAAAGTTTTGATTTGGAAACCACCCATCTCGTTATTTTTCTTAGCATAGACACATTCGTGACATCATCCAGTAAACTGCAAAGAACACGTCTAGTTCTTCGCCGCGTGGTGATTGTATTAAAGCCAATGCACTTTATGAAGAATCGTCAGAAATTGACCAAGCTTTATTTAAGTGTAGCAAAAAAATGGCCTTGTGACAAAATAAATAGCCAGAAAAGAACTATACTGCAGTCAGCGGATCAAAACACCCTTTTACGCAATACACGCATTGACTTGAATGACATAAGTTTGCCAATGTGTTGGATATTCTGTACAACTGGCCTTCCAAGGTTAGCAAATTGGTGCCATGTTAGTCTGAGAGGAATGGTGCACTAACCTGATACAATAGTAGAACACCACAATTACAGGTTAGATTGCATTCACTCCCCACTACAGTATTTGATGTAGTGGATTTCATGGCACATATGAGAGGGCTTTATCAACGGCGAACGCCACACTCTTTATGATTATTCCATACTCTTATTCAAAGCATATGCACTTAAGGAGAAGAGCCAATGGGTGTGGTCTTGTGATTTCCAGAATTCCTGCCACACTCGAAAAAAAGGCTAGGTCTCGCTAGCTAACTGGATTTTTATACGAGCTGCAAAGTGTCTCTGAGGTATTCATCTAGCCCAGTATGTTTCTGTAACATCTCTAGCAAGTACTTTATTCAGTATATATGGTATTGATAAATGGTCGCTGCTCGACTAACAGCTGTGAAGATGTTTACATAATAAACAACAATACAAACAGTGGAAGGGAACACCTTTCACAACCCTTAACCATTTCTTTTTCGGAACGTAAATTTTTTGAACATCTCATTTTGTTGGCCCACTCACAAACCGTATTCTGACAAAGAACACGAAAGTTAGAAAGGACCAGCCAGTTTTCAGCCAGAAGGCCGGATATGAAGTTGAAACAGCATAAGATTTCAATGACACCACGTATAGACCATTAGGTTTATGAAAATAAGTGAAGTGTCAAACGATAAATGAAGAGGAAATCATTTTCGGTATCCCGAACTTCAATTATGAAGATTAGCTATTAGCTAGACAACTAATTATATAGGTCACCCAATTTCCGTTAATATGTTGCTCACCACATCGAAGGAAAACTAGGATGCATGTGGAAATCGACTGACAAACCTCTATGGAGAGCAAAACTGGGATGCTTGTAATCTTGCATTTCCGACAGTTTTATTTCTTTAAGTATTTTTTAACGTGGAGCTTAAAGGTGCATTGCAGTACACACTTGTTCATCAGTTCGACCCTACGCCAGGCGCTTAGCCAGCTACCCAATCCGTCTATAGTTGGCAACTTGGTACCAAACTTGTATGAGTTGATAAAAATATTGACTCAATAAATTCGTAGATCTTCGCTAGTCATCCTGTGTGACAAAAATGCATTCAATCCCACCAGTAATGCTCAAAGCAGTCAAATGCACTTGACATCGCTGAGGTACTGATGAACTCTAAACGCTTTGTTTCTTGTCTTTACTTCATCTTGAACATTTTCATTCTTCAGATGTTTCCAGATAAGGCATGCTGTATATTATAACTTGTGGGACGCGTTTACAACTGGGTAGATTTTGAGTAAGAAAATATGACAGAAATGGAAAATATCCCAAGAGAAACGTATCGTCTAGTAAAAAATTAAAAGCGACAATTAAAACAAACAGTAGATGAATAGACAGTCGAATATACCAATGATGAATTTCTATGTTTCAGTCAAGTAATCAAATGATAAGCTCAACGTTAAGGCATCAAACAGACAAATTATTTACACAAAACCACTCTCAGAATCCGAGAGCATTCCTTGCGAAGAATTCCACAGGAAAAGGGTTATTCTCGTCGATTAGCTGGTAAATCTGAAACAAAGTTATCGTATTAACACCAAGTTTATGCATAAGGAAGAATTAGAGCAATTACCATATCTTCTACCTTCTTATTGGTTGGAAAAGCTGGCACACTTATCGATTGCGAGGGCTTGTTACCATCAGAACTGAAAAACGCTTCAGTCCAATGTGGAACTTACATCAGATACTCAAACCAGAGAAGAATTTTCTAGCTTACAATGCCATTGAGAACGTCGTTTTCTTTGCATCACTCTTTGTCTCTTTTGAATTCTCGCCATTAGAGATCTCTTCCCAATCGTACGGATCGGAATAACTAAAAACACTTTTATGAAATGCTGAGATATTTGCAAAACTCCGGACCACAGGTGTATGCAATGGAGAACGAACACGCGCTGTTGTCCTTACCGGGGAGCAGCGCGTGTTCGCTCCTCACTGCATACACCCGTGGTCCGGAGTTTTGCAAATATCTCAGCATTTCATACGAGTTATAATTCGAAACATAACCTGCCATTAAGAAGAAAAAGGCAGTAAATAAGAGAGTTAAGATTGTGATTAAAACACTTTTTTCTCAGAAATGTCTGTTGACAAATTTTTAAACAACTCTAGAGATTGTACCTCCGCTTTTTTTTAGCAACTCAAAAACATTCCGACTGCTTATTGAGTTTTTTCACAACCGAAAGCGTTAAAATTTGAATTACTGAATGGAATGATAGCTCTTAATAACAGCTTTACCTTCTCTCCTACCAGTAAAAATAAGCTGAAGGCCACAATTTCTCGCTGGACGGTTAAGTTCAGGTATACTCTTCCAAATATTGCTTTAAATACCTACGATCTTTTTCTCTTTTCATCATTTTTTTTGATAGATACTTTTAGACTCTTTTAATTACATATCTATGCGTCATATATAACAGAACGAAAAATTTTAGAGTTCGGACTCGAGGAACGAAGTCTGCTTTACTTCCTAATCGACATCTGACAGGGCTCTAAGCTTATGGCATTTGCTTAGCGGGCTTGTTCGATGATACCGAAGTTTGGGTAGAATTGCCATCATGTTAATGTGCAACTAGAGCGTCAGAACGGGCATGTCATTGGGCTGGCCACTTTTCGTCGTGTGGAAAACCAATCATTGTAATTCATAAAGTCTTTCCAGAAAGTTTTGGTATGTTGGTCTATGTTATTGAATCGAGATGGGCTAAATCGGAAATAACTATGGACATTGAGATAACACCAAACTTTGATGCAGGTCCTCATCATTTGCTATGAAAACTAAGGTTTAAGCTTAGTAGGCACTGCTTTTGAACCATGGTTATATTGTTGTGATAGCCCAATCTAATTAATCGACTGTAAATGGACTAGTGCTGGTTCTAAATGAACAATCATCATCAAAACGAGATTTTCGCTAAAACCAATGATGAAGCGTTTGTCACCGATATCTGTATACACACAACCCTAAAGCAGAACCTCAACCTACTATCTTCCATGTGGGGTGCCACATTCCCACCTGAATCGTCCTGCCTTCATAACATCTCTCAACAACTCATATAGTAGCACATAATCTGGTCGCATATAATAATTCAAGCTGCTGAAAGATTAGAAAAATTATTCAAAAAAACCACTTGTGTGTTACTAACGCTCACCTGATGTGTTCTGCAAATTTTACCAGCTGTACAGGACAATTCTCCAACACGACATCGATCTCCGTTCTTCGCTTGATCTCATACACTTCTTTCTTGTCGCTGAAATTTTCGGATTTTATAAGTTAACTTTGGTACTCATCCTTGCTGTAATTACACATGTAGCGCAGTGGATAAGGATGCCCCGCAATGCACACTTGACCGGTTCTTTCGATCCAGCGTCTAAGGGCCAGCAGAAAACTTACCTCCGATTACAGGAGCCCACAACTACATGTGGTGATCACCTAGAAACAGCTCAAGACGTCTAGTTTGGGATTTCGGCTAAAACTACTCTTGACCATAAATCACCATCTCATTAAGGACTGAAGATGATGTATTCTCAAGCAGCAGACGAACCCACACCTGAACCATTCAAACGAAGTGGTGGTTGCAGAAAGGCGAAATGAGTAGAAATTTTTAGAAGGACCCCTAAGTTGATCGCTGCGTAACCATTCATCTATAGCCATTATGCTTGGTGGAAACTTCGAAATTATCCATTATACTGTGATGAATTTTTATTCACTGCCTATTCTTTTTGACGGTGAGGTACAATATGAAATACAACCACAACGGCGCTAAGGCATTTCCAAAACTCCGGACCGCAGATGTCTACGGTGGGGGTCGAACACGATATCACACTTTTCGAGGGCTAGCGCTTTTTCCACCACACCACGCGAATCCTTCGTTTCTCTTTTCTCTCAGCCGTGTTTTAGAAGTGCTATCAGCAATCACACGTCAACGGGATTGATCCATTAAACTATGTAAGGACATTGTATTGTGCCGCCATCAGCAAATTCAGTTGTGCAGTTTTACCTTTATTAGTTAGTTCACCTCTTTATAGACCAGTAAAAATTTTTTTTCGTGGATTTAACTTAAAGTGTTCTACATGATAAAAATTTTCTGCCAAGAATTATAACCTGCTGTATTGATTAACGATAATTTGGAAACACTAGTTTCTTCATACTGTTCAAGTACTGTACATCTCAAAGTTGGAGTTAAACTAATTAGAACCTTATGAATCTTTCGCAAAACAGATCATTTTGACCTGGCGTTTGTCCAAGGTAGAGGTCCACGCAGCTCGGCCAGCATGTACAGCAAACACCACAGATCATCCATTCTTCCCTGCTCAGATTTCTCATGTGTGCCGATCGAACAGTATCTAGTAGTGCCCCTTAAAATCTATATATTACAAATCTTCTGCGAACAATATTTCGTCTTTCAAATGAAGACTAGAAAGCAGAAAAATTAGCAGTGTCATGTAAGTTTACTTTTCTAATACCTGAACAGAGCTCGTGCACGTGGCCTTCTCATTTTGAGTTTTCCGCCTGAGCTCATAACCACAAACTCCCTGGCTAGCCCGAAGTCCAAAATATGGATGAACCTATATTCAGGTGTGCCGAATTTCCCTACTGCCATATTAGCAGGTTTGATATCCCGATGTATGAAGCCAATCTGCAAGATAAATCGTGAACAGAATATTTTTCTTGATAAGCAGTGATATGGCTTTTATGTTATAATTCCAACTGAAATCAACGTCAACTTTAATTTATTTCTGCCCATTTGGTCTGGTTTTTCGAGTAATAGTGATTTGTGCAGAATATCACGCACTTTTATTCATTCCAACTTTAAGGTAAGAGAGTAGTTAACATGTATATGATAGATGATAGGAGGTAAAAAGAATAAAGCTCTCGGTATTGATCAATCCCTGAAGGATGTGCCATCCATTCAATTTCATTAAGCACCGTTTGGAGGTGATTGAATGCATATATGGCCTTTACAATGACCCGCGGTAGCACACCGATGTATCGAGCCAGTGCTGATATCCTCCTAGACATGTCTGGTATCAATTTACCCACCCCAGAGGGATGGAAGGCTTGGTGGGCCATGGGCGCTAGGATCGATTCCTCGTGTGTGTTGCAGGGCGCCTCCGAAAAGTGCGCCACATGCGCCACTATGATAGATGGTGCCATTGTCTAAATGTTGCATGTGGTCAAAGTCTTAAAGTGATTTTAAATGTTTGAAACACGCTACCTATATGACATTATTCTGACAAGGCATCAAAGTAACTATCGCAACTTGTCCCTCAACCTCTGGATAGCCAATAACTGATCAATCCGCACTCAAGTACTTATTTTATTTTGAAATGTGTCATCTAGTGTAATTTTAATGAGAAAATCTATTTCATGTGAAAAAATAACAACGAACATCGTGAATCTGTTTTAGCCCGAATAGGATGTTGATACCGATCCTCACTTGAGAAGAAACGCTAAAAATCCTCCCGAGCCTCCTGAAAAAGTGACTTATCTTAGAGAAAAAAAAACAAATCCCCAAGACCGACTTTCTGTTAACCTCGGCCTTCTAATAAATTCCTAAATTCCTCCTAACCTTCTAATAAATTTTATATTAACAACCTCGTGTCTGCTTATTGAAGAAAAACATAGAAAAAACAAAGTTTGCCTGATGTAGCACACGACGAAGAGTAAAACACCGCGATTTTCACTAACTTTGTGATATGTCGGAGGCTTTCTCCCAACAGCGTCATCACGACGTAGCAGTACGTTTCTCGTTTACCCGAGTGTAAAAGCTGAGCGACGTATGGTCTGTTGAGGAGTCGTTGAAGAATCTGGAAGAATATCTTCTACATAGAACAACAGTGGAATAGAATCTATTCTCACCTGTACTTCTAACTTTAGTACACTTCCGCCGGACACAAAGTTTGACTCCGCCTTTAATGCTGCCTAGAACATCCTGTAGCATTTCGAATGATAAATCTAAGAGAGAGTTGGAGCCTAACAAGCTTATTGCTTCCATATTTTAGTTCGAAGTGATAGAAATATTATATCATAGTTTTTATTATATTGTATTTTACATTATATTACAGTTTATTTGATTCTTGACTCTTGTTGCTACTTCTCATATTTTTTGTGCGTCGATCGATTGATACATAATAAACAACGAGGTACTCTTTGCATTTGAAATGCATCTGCAGTTGGCTGAATAACTTGAAAAACTAGACAAAATAAGGAAACCCGAAGAGCCCATTTAAAAAAAGTGAACAAGAGAATGAGAAACAAGGACAAGGATAAATAGATAGGCGTGTGTGCGTGACAGGGAGAGAAAGACAAAGAGACAAAAAAGAGTAAAAATTTGGCATAGGACAATCTTTGAAAGCGCGCCATGCACTCCTTATCAATGCATCGTTTCTGTTATTTTATCCTCCCAAAGAAGTCTAATTCCAATTCCCTAGTTTTGAAAAATATATTGCATAGAACCATCGTTTCAGATGAATAAATAGAAATGATTTTTTACAATCTGTTCCACAGAAAGAAGGCCATGTAATCAGGCTCGAAACTGTGTACAAACTGTCGTATACTGCCGCAAGTAGAACATTCTCCACAATATAACGAGCACTCTTTATCCTTCCATATAATTATATAACCCCTATATTGATCTTGCAATGTTCCATATGTTATGGTAACTGCTAATGTAAAACGAAATTGTTTTCCCGTTTAACGTAGATTGTGCAAGAACCAGACTGGCACGGGTTTAACAATGCACATTTTCGAAAGCACAACGAATAATGCACCTTTTGAACCCCTTTTTGAGCAGTAACTCTACCCACTTCAGATTCTACTTCGACACTTCTACACGTTTACCATATTATAGATCTCCTCAGCTACTCATATGTGATACATAGCTTTTTCCTTCTTACTGCTCAAATACTCTCATGCGGAGAACACTTTCCTATTTCAGTGTTCCCTCTCACTTACAATACTATGCTTCATTACAATCTTAACTCTTTTATTTACTGCCTTTTTCTTTTTAATAGCAGGGTATGTTGCGAAATATAACTCGTGTATAATGCTGAGATATTTCCAAAACTCCGGACCGCAGGTGTATGCGGTGGGAACGAGCGCGCGCTATTGTCCTTATCGGGGAGTAGAGCACTTCACCACCACACCATCCGAGTCCTTCGTTATGCCTGTCTCTCAGTTAGTTTCAGTGCGCTACTCCCCGGAAAGGACGTTCGCTCTCCACCGTGTACACCTGCGGTCGGGAGTTTTGGAAATATCTCAGCATTATATACTATGCTTGATTGTTTGTCACTCTCCTGATATTGTTTTAAATAAATTTGTTGATCTCAATACGTTGTTATTGATGTATCAATATTGTATATGTGGAGACTTAATTACCCAACTTCGGGCTTTTTTCATTGCTATAAGACGCAAATGTATAGGATCGACATTGAAAAAAAAAACGCACTTTATTCGAGCCATTTTACTTCTATTTTACCGGCTCTATTCAGTATATGTGTGGGAGCTAAGATACAGCCTACTCATACGCGACGCGAAACATATGTGTACAAGTATGGAGTAGCTGATTGAGAGAACGGGATAAGTTGTTGAAATAACCAAGTTGGTTTCTCATGTTTTGCTAACATTGTGTTGTATTGTTGCCTATATGTACAAAAATATAACACCAAAAAAACTATCCAGCCGTTTTGAGTAATCGTCCAGAAAAAATAATAAATTGACCGTGAAATCGAGTCATGGTGCTAGCTGAGAAAGACGATATGAAAATCTGGCTTAGAAGTACTCCGCAGATAGAAGCATCTCGTCTAGTGAGGGTTTATAAGGGAGAATGAGTCGTGGGGTTGGTATGACAAGTTTGCATTGCGAAACAGCGAAGAAGCATAACTATAGTGATGTTTGATTAGCTTTTAAAAGCCTATATTACTTAAAATATCCTGCAGTGGTAGTTTGACATTTGTTTAAAAACTTTTTCACTTCTATGACTTAAATGTTATTCGTTAGGCGTGAGCATGGAGCCAGAGCACTCATGTGAAAATTTTCTCCTTTTTATTTATATTAATTTAATAAAGTGGAACACGTACTTCTTGTTTTGTGTGAATATTCTCTACTTTATATACTGCTCCACAACCACCTTCACCCAACTTTTTTATGATCCGCCAACGTTTACTAATTATTTCTCCTTTTGGTATTTGAACAGGACCAGAGTCCGACCCTAAAACAGTTCACCTTATCCTTTTATTTCTCTACAAATGTAGAAATGGAAGAGGAAATAACCCATGGAGACGGTCGTACGATTGTCCAATGATGTTGATCAATGAAAATAAACCACTCTTATGCTGCTTAGTAACTCGTCAAGATGGTGATAAACCCATATCTTGAATCGCGGACACTAACTTTTTACAAATACGTGAAAATCACTCATGTGATTGTATCAGGCAAGGAGAGTGCTATAAAACGGTGGTATAAATTTGCTCCATATTCCTTCATTGTGTTCTATAGGAATTCCCAGTTGGGTGCAGTGGTGCAGTTGCATTTGATAATGTCCACTGCGAATAAAAAAGTAGCATTGGTACATTTCGTCTCATTTAGTCATTACTGAGATCAAGCGTCATGCAACTGTTTAATTCTCTTCTTGCTCCTCCAACATTTTTAAAATTTTCATTTGCGAAAGTCCTTTAATGAAGAAAACTTCTGAGGAGACTAATGGTCCATTTGCCTTATCGAAGCATATCCTCTTCAAGTAATCCATGTAGAGCGATCTTCGCCTGAAACGCCGCGATTTACGAAAGACAATCGAGTACGGATGGCGTCGTAGGTGTTACAATTTTGCTTTGATGGAAGTTGCCGTCTACGTGAATATGCCCATATTCGCGAAACCTAAAAACCTAGTTTTCCATATCTCCAACATATGTGTAGCATCTTGTAATTTTTTCATATCGCAATCCATGCTGCAGCTATGATTCATGGTAATGATTTCCAAAAAAAAGAATTACTGGTGAAAAACTGAATTATGTAGGCCTGAGTTTTTTTGAATCTTTTTTTGAGTTATATCAACAGCTCAAGAATTAGGTTCTATTTTCGAATGATTGTCCAATGAACCTATGGGAGTTCTATAGAGGTGCATGTGGCGCAGTGGTCGGAGGCGCCCTGCAATACATATGGGATCGATCCCCTCTCCCCTCGCCCACCAAACCCTCCATCCCTTCGCGGTCGGAAAATTGGTACTAGACATGTCTGGGAGCATAGCAGCAATAGTCCACTGCAACTCATTATCATGGCAAGGTATGCATTCAATCACTTTCAACGGTGCTTAGAGAAGTCGACTGCATGGCACATCGCTAAGGGATTGATCAACGCCGAGAGCTTTATCCTTTATTCTTTATGGGAGCTCTTGTGCTACTTGTCTGTAAAAAACCCATAGTGTCTGAGAAGATAAGGGTGATGAGGAATGCGCTGATATTCCGCCCAGTGAGCAATTCATACAACTTGGTGCCTCGTGACCGCTGGATTATAAATGATAGCCAACACGGGATCGGACCAGCTACTCCTTTATTTATGTACGGAATCCATTCATTTTGATCGATTCTTTATTGCTGATATTTGGAAAGTTCTTGCAGTAAAAGATCAACAGGCAATGGACGGCAGAAAGGGGACGCAGAGGACGCTTTTTATAAGATTCATTGGCTTACGACTTAAGATGAGATTTTTTTTATATTCCGCTAATAGGCGATTATTCGATCACTGGTTCTACTTTTGCGATCGATCTCATTGGGACCAAAGTAATGACAAGGTGCAGAGTTAAAAAGTCGCTAGGTCACCTCCATTTAGCCGATAATGCGACTTATATGCGAAACAACAAGTTGTCCGAGATCAACACATTTATTCAACTTATCAATAAACATTGCAGAAGAGTTTGTGCAAATCCCAACACAGTCCTTGCTTAACACTTGGTTTTTCTTTTAGACCCGTCACCTACGGATCTACTTAGAGCTATCAGCCGTGTAGTCCCGAAGTTCTAATATGTAACGCGTCCACAAGTGACGTGAAGAGTGCTGACATCATCTCACACGGTAACCGCCACGTGTTATAACAATTTAAATGGAAATACGGTAAAATGAAAGACAAAAGGAAAAAGCCATCGAGTCCGATCAATCTCTAAGGAATATCCTGTGCATTCGACTCCTTTAAATCACTCTATAAATGACTAAATGCGTACATACCTCATCCAATGACTTTCAGGAAGGTAGCGATGTTTGAAGTCGTCAGGTATCAATTTTCCGACCCCAGAAGGATAGCCTTGGCTATCGCAGGACGCATGCCGAGCGAACAACATATGCATTGCACAGCGCCTATAACCAATTGCTCTACACGTGCCATCGAGCAACCTATCCTAGTAAAAAATTCTTGACTCTCCCACCATTACCCATTCCTTGGATGAACTCTTTGGACACTCACGCCAATAAAGTAACCTCACTAGTCTCCTCACTAATCAAACTCGGGTTTAATCACTTCGGCTTTGAAGAAGATCAAGGCGCCGAAAACGATAGCCGAATTAAAACTTTTTTAACACCCTGTTGTAAGCTCATGAATACAGCGAAATAATGATTGTTAATACTGAGGTTAAATGAATTTCGGGTTATTTGAGTAGTTCTCTTTATTTTCCTCACGATGTTTGGTTTTTCTTTCCTTTTAGATTCTTTGTTCACTCATGATTGATTGACAGTTGTGAACAAATCTTTATAACATTAACAGAAGCTGAATTCGGATGTGTCAAAGTGAAACTGGTGGATTTATGTCGAAATAAATATTAATTTGCTTGAACTGTCTCAACAACAAACGGCTGCTATTCCTGCTATGGAGACCGGCTGATGCTTAACCCTGAAACGGCTATTTTTATGGATATTGCCGCAGTATTACCGAAAATCCACCAATTGTTGGTTTTCACCATTCATGACATCTCCTGTCAAGTCCTTCTCTACATACGCCTCCTTCTCTACATTAATTTCGCAAGAAACCAAATTCGAATTTTGCACTATGGACTGGTACTCACGTCTTTCTGCGAATTGCAAATTCAGTGTGGACTCCGTGATAGTGATACTTGCGTATCTTTCTGTAGCTACCATGCTAAATTCAGGAGCTGCTTCTTCACAACCATCAATGTCGAAGGTTTCATCAACTGTTTCTGGTGCTGCTGATTTCACTGGTGAATGATCCTCCTGTATAGAGATAACTCGAGATGTTGTTGCACATTCAGGTACCGCTGGAGGCAGATCAACAAACCGCTCTTCTCTCAACGATCTAAGAGGAGGAAAGTGAAGACCTTGTGTTGTACTTTGCTGTTGATAATCTGTTGACTCTTTTGCACCAAATTCATGAGTGATTTTCACATTGCTGTTCGTAAGTGGGGGGTTGTTGAAGTAGCCTGGGATTGAAGGAGACTCATCGCCGTCTTGAATGTAGTGAATTAGCTGTCCGCCATAGAGAAGATTTTTAAGAACGACACAAGATCTTTGTGCATGCCGGTTTTGAACATCCACTGGTTGTTCGTCTTGTGCTGTCTTCTCTTGTTCGGTACCCCCTTCATCCTCTTCTTTCATCTCCCTCTGTATCGTTCCATGACCGCTAAAAATTTCTCTATTTTCTTGTAAAAAAAATTGTAACTCTTCTCCAAGTCTCATATGATCAACCTGAAAACACGATATTTCAGCGATAAATTTCAGCGACTGAGTGAATTTTTTGCTAACCAGTATACTTGCCACGTATCGATTGATAATGCGTTTGAGCGGTGGCAAGCCATCTGAGCAGTAAGTCGGAGGAGGTTTAATGAACGTTTTCCTGAAGAATGACGTGTTCGGTAAAAGATGATATGGTGGCGGCAGTGGGAGAAGTCGTGGACGCTTTGTCGGATCGGCATGTTCCAGATTCAATAAATCCTCTTCCATATTTGGCGGCAAAAGCACCGGCCACTAAAAATTCAATGTCCAGCCATGGAAAATTTTTATTGTCAGACGATGCTGCGTACATCTGATTGAAGGCGAAATTCAAAGTCGCAAAAAATGACATTGCAAAGAATATAACTTGTATAATGCTAAGATATTGGCAAAACCCCGAACCGAAGGTGTTTGCGGTGGGGAACGAGCGCGTTATTGTCCTTTCCGAGGAGTAACGCTTTTGCCACCACACCATGCGGGTCCTTCGTTTCGTCTGTCTCTCAGCTACTTCTATCGATCTCTCCCATCAGTAATCAACCGTCTCAGCATCAATGAAATTATATTTCGCAACCTACCCTGCCATTAAAAAGAATAGGCAGTAAATAAAAAAGTTAAGATTACAAAGAATGTTGACTGACCACATGGCTATCAGTTCTGAGGTAATTTCGGTGAATTTCTATCAATTCATTTGCGGTAACACTAGGTGGTCGTAGAAATGGACGTTCTGGACTTGAAATTTCTGGAAGAAACTGTGGCACCTCAGCGTTTCGTGTTGGGCCGGACGCGTCCGATGAGTGCCTAGTCTTTTTCATATCCTGAACCGTAGTTTTAGAAGATATGAAAATCATATTGAAAATCGTGCGGAAAATTACTCATAATTGTTTAATGAAAGTCGCTGTTTATGATTTCCACAGAACGTGCCAGCAGGTCAACTACCAACTGATACAGCGCGTATCGCCCGCCCAAAAGGAGATCGAGATAGGTGGCGGCAATCGATCGTCATCCGTCGTGCATGAAGGGGCACAACCGAATAACGTTCGCCATTCGAGCGCTGCTCCCTCCACTGGATTTGACTCGATGCGACAACGAACATCTCCACATCGCAACAACGAACTGCTGTGGAACATAGACTCGGATCAACGCGATTAGGATGAGCCCAAGGGCGTTGAAACGTTAGCCCAGTAAAAGAACTATGTCATGAATCGCATGATATCGATGTCATATTTAGAGCGTAGGTGTAGCTGGCGTTAAAAAACCTCCCCATTTCTGTCACATTGATCAGTTTACGAAGAATTGCAATAATAAATCTTGAAGGAATGAATTTGCCATGCGATTCCGAGCCCAGAAGAAAGGCGATTCCATAGACTATCTTACATACTTGGACTTGGATACTTGGACGGCTCGTCCTCACTGGTTGTGCGAGCTCCAGCATAATCTGTATTTTTCGGAATTTTACTAGTTTATCTAATCGGTTTTCCTAGATTGCCGAGGTCAACCTAGCTAAAATCCACCGCAAGTCATCACCACCACAGGCAGTGGCCGTTCTTGTGGACCAGAGGGAGATTCGCCAACATGCAACTAGTTTGATACCAGGACGGTGATGGGTCCTAGTATTGCTTTACCCTTAGCTGGGCTTCCTGAGAGAAACTCCGGACTCCTCAGCTTGGGAGACTCCGCTGTGGGGATGAATACCTCCGATGAACATCGCAGCTCGGTAGCCAGGAACACCTTCCAGTCACGATGAGGCCGTTAGGAAGGCACTACTTTCGCTAATTTAAAAATGAAACAGATTTGTACCAAGCGCAATTGTGCTATTAAATTACAATATAACTCGAATTTCCGGCAAGTTTTAAAGATTGCTGTTTTAAATGTTTCAGAAAATCCATTTTTAAGAATTACAACGCGGTTGCGATGTAACGGAAAAGACAAGAAATACTGCAGAAAGGTGGTCGAGGCCGAAACTACCTTCAACTACTTCATCGCCTCCAGAACCTTGAAGTTTTACATAGCCGTAAAAAATAAGCATGCTGAGAAAAATTGTCTGATTCTGATGGTTTTAACCTCGATTGGTGGAGTTTGTTATGAGCTCGGTTTTTCCACTTTAAAGATACATGTCGAAAGCTAATTTTAGAACAACCTAGCATGCCGATTGAAGCTTTGAATGCCTTTGGATACCTACTATTGTGCTCGCTATATTGTAAAACAAGGTTATTCCTAAAGTGGTTACTGAATGTGCAATTTCAAACAAAAAGTTTGAGACACTTTAGCTCTTCAAAACCCAGTTTTATCAATCAGTACAAGCACCATTGTGTTCAATGCGCTCTAGCCAACGTGTTGCGACCCTAAGCATTCCATTTTCAAAGGTTTGAATCGCCAGACGAAACAAATTCGTAGAAGAGTTGTTTGACTGCTTACCGAATCCTGATTTCCTTTCACGAAGCTATGTTTCAAAATGCTTGAAGAAGTTGTAATTCGTTGTAAGTAGGTCTGCTATTTAAGTCATATGAAGCATTTTGTAGTCATTACTACGCAAGGAAGCACATTTTCATAAAGATATTACGGTCACAATCATCGCATTTCTACCTGTTTTTTTGTTGACATCCGAAGAATACTTTCACGCAGTCATTTACGTAGGATATAAGAAGTTGTCATGCATGATTCCATCTGTAGTTAATGAAACAGTATTTCTTCAACTTTCTCCATCTTTGCGCAGAATATTGTCGGTTGTTTTACACAATAGGAGGTGTTCGAGATTCTCTGCAAAACTCAAGGGTTCGATCTCGCGTTCCAAGCTCACCGTACCTTCCACTTATACAGATTCTAAAAATTGGTGCCATACTTGTCTGCGAGACAAAAACACCAAGTTCTGTGCGGCAGAGGAAATCATTGAATTGGCCATATGTGCATTCAGTCACCTCTAAGATGCTTGATGAAACCATGCACAGCATACCACCAAGGAATTGGCTAACGTCGAACGCTTTGTCCCCTGTTCTTATGTGATTCTCAAAGTAGAAAGGTGACAAATAGCTAAATAGCAGTGATGCCGTTCACTACGAGCTAGACCTTGCCCCCGACCTCACTGAGCTCTTTATTCCTTCAAGGCCGAGAAAATAGTGCAAGAGTTGTCTGTGCACAGCTCACTCTCTCCATTGCTCGTGCGAATGCTCTACCACGCTTATCTGAGGACTCCAGGCAGAATCGACTCGGGCCATATTCAAAGACGTTCATAAAGAAGGCGAAAATTTTGAGGCAACCCAACACTCAAAAAGTTCGAGAAACTTCGTGGATAATGCGGGCAAGCAAACGTAGGAAATCGAAGAGGTAGTGGGTTTTGCGCAGTAGTTGTAAAAGCGGGTCGTGTAAAAAAAGGTCATAAAAACCTATCTTTAATTGTGTCATAACATGATGAAGAGAACAATGTTTCATTTTTCAGCAAAAAATTGCTGGTATTTTCTCTCTCTTTCTTTTCAATTTTAGCGCGTTAATAAGCCTGGTAAACCCAGTTGGGCAATTGAGTACTCTATACAAAATTTTGCGGTGATCTGTGACCGTTGCCCTACTTTCTACGGCTGAACGGGGTTTTCATAACTATGTGAAGTAACCACAATGATTTGGGCTTCCTGGATCAATCCCGTTGACGGTGATTGTTGATGGCGCTGATCGATAGAACTAGCTGAGAGACAGGTTAAACGAAGGACCCGAATGATGTGGCGGTGAACGTGTTAGCCCTCGGGAAGGAAAATAGCGCGTTCGTTCCTAAGCGCAGTCAGCTGCGGTCCGGAGCTTTGTAAATATTTCAGCATCACTGTGGTTGTTTCACGCGTAATACCCTGCCATGAAAAATTATAATAGGCAGTAAATAAAACATCCCAACAGTTTGCCGCCTCATCGTGGCTGGGAGTGGTTTCTGGGTGTCGGGCTGCGATGTACAGCGGGATTCACCTCCTGCCAGGGTCCTCCAACCTGAGGAGTTCGGCGTTTCTATCAGGAAGCCTAGCTAAGAGTAAACCAATACCAGATCCACCACTATTCTGGTACAAACTATTCGCATGGTGGCAAATCTCCTTATGAGCCACAACGACTGCGACTGCCTATGGTGGTGAAGACCTGCGGTAGACCCCAGCCAGGTGACCTCGGGAGTTCAGGGAGCCAAAATGGCTTAACCAGCAAATCTTTGAAAAATGGAGATTATGCTGGGGCCCGCACAACCAATGAGAATAGGCCATTCAAATATCTAGTAAGTAAGTAAGTAAATTTTAAAAAAGTTAACGTCCATAATTGTGGTTTTACCAGAACCGATCAGCAGTTGAAGAACTATGTCGCTTTGATTGATTAAACTTACTAAACAACTACAAGTTTATTTTACGTTTAGTGTAGTCGGACTACGTCGCCATTTGTGTTTCGGTCTCCATCACACACCATGTTTTAACCACGATTTATCACTACAGTTAGTAGCGGCGTAAAGTATCAAGGGTGCTATTTAGATAAAAGCAGTATCTTAAATCAAAACGGGTAATAAATTTCTTATACTATTACGCAGTTATGAGGAAACCGACCTTAGAACAACTCATTTCCAACGAGTGTTCGCGACCCAACGAGCTCTCCCTTGATTTTTGATCTGCCAACAACCTATTCTGCCATCTGATAAGCAAGTTTCTATCCGTATCCTGATTTCTTCTGCCGAGCTGTACCTTTTTTATTCGATCTGTGTCATCATCCGACGATGACGGTACCCCATCGGAAAACACTGCAGACGTACTCTCGAATGCGCTGCTAGCTGTTGAAGCACTCGGTCCATCGTCAGAGCACGAGTCACTGTCGCCTTCTTCACCATGCTGTTCATGTTGTAACTCCGACACCGACACTGATGAACAAACTTTTCTCAGTTTTTCAGACGATTCCAGCAGTTTTTTTCCAGAACTGCCTATCTGTGTAAAAGCGTTAGGATCTCGAGTATGTGACCAGTTCTGTGTCCTAAAATTCCAACTTTTTGACCGAAAATGGGGATAACGAAAGATGTAGCACCTTTTTTTCTGCATGGAGTAATGGAGCAGCAAGACACAGGTTTAGGGAAAGACGAGTGAGAAATGAACTTCATTCCAGTCAATTCCTTTCGAAATACACCGAACGCTTACCATGGTGTGGTTGAAAACTGATACTACAAGTAAGCACAGGTTAACATAAAATGTTTCAAAGAATAGCACTTACAACCATTAGAAAAACGATTTCATAATCCTTTTTTGTGGTTATTCACGTTATTCATCGAACTAAAAGAGAGATGAGATTAAACAAGTGGAAAGTAAGGGTGACAATAACCGCGGATACATTAAGCATGGGTGTTATCTCAGTGGTAGAAGCTAATCAAAATATCGATGACTGGCCTCTGTTTCACTATCATGCCATCGATTGATAATTACAAAATTTTTTTAACCAATGATGCTTTAATTCTTGTCAAAAATTAATGTAGCTCTTTTGACTCAACAATGAGACAACATGATTGCGTCGTTTTTTTGTTCAGCAATCGCAAGGTATTTAAACAGCATACATTTGCCGATATCATCGTGTAGGCCACCCTTCTTGAACAATAACACGGTCTTGCTGGTCTTCCACTGAATAGGGACCTTGCAATCAGACAAGTAACTTGTGAAAAGTCGAGCCAGTGTGTTTACGAGGATTGGCGGAAGGTTTTTCAGGTTTTCTGTTCTTATCCTGTGCGGACCTGGTGCTGTTCCCTCGAAAGGGAGAACCGGTGGTGCAACATATCCATCCTCCTTTATTTCATATGACAGAAGGTGGACGCGGCTATCGAAGAGAGAGAGTATTCGTGAATAATCTTCCCCATTGCCTTTCTGAACGCTGTAACTGTTCCGTCTGGGTGCCGAAGTGTAATCATTTTGGTCTTGTAATTGTCAAATCTTCGGTAGGCTTTGCGAATGCTTTTCCCAGCTTTTGTAGCTTCGGCCAGTACTGCTGCTCTTCTGTATCTAAGATCTTCTTTTATCGCCTCTCTGCATTGCTTTGCAAGTTCGGATGTTAGTTCGCGGTTGCCTGCAACTCGTGCGATTCCACGCTGGCGTATCAGCTCGAGTGTTTCTGGAGACAAACGTCTTTTGGTGACTTTCGAAATATGAGCTTTCACAGCGCTAACGCGAAGATACTGAATGAGTCGACCGTATTCTTCGTCGATGTTATCGACAACGGCGTCTTCCCAACAGCTGACTAATGAATTGAATAAGTCCCAGTTTGTGGTGGTTTTGGGACATCGGTTCTTGAATTTAGCAGCTTTTTCTCTTTTCCACGAGAAACAGAATCTTGCACGAAGGAGACGATGGTTCGATCCCGTGTAGAATTTTGGGACAACAGCGACATTGGTTCGGAAAAACCTTCTATTTAATATGATGTGGTCTATTTCGTTATGGCACGCTCCATTGGGAGACACCCACGTCCAGCGTTAAGGGTGGGGCTTCTGGAATTGCGAGTTAGCATGGATGGTCTTGGTCTTCATGGTAAACTCAGACAGCCGCTCACACTGTTTGTTCTATTCTAATTCATGGGTTCCAATCTGACGTTCTTCAGACCTTCTTCTTGGTCCAGTCTTGGCGTTGAAATCTCTAATGGCAACCTTGAAGAATGTGTGGTCTTCTCTGTAGAACTTTTGCAAGTCAATATAGAGCTATTCCACTTATTCTTCGACATAATTTGTTGTGTGCTCGTGAATGACGAAGGTTGTCAAAGCTGGTATTAATCCACATCTTTTCAATCGTAAACGTCCGATTCGGGTTGTAAGTTGTTCGAATGAATCGATGTTCATGGACAAACTCGTGTTGACGGGAACTCCGACGCCGCCGACTCCTCTACTATCGCATGTTCCCAGGAACAGTTCTTCTCCGATGTCATAGACGCCGTTGAATGGGTAGCGTCGTCTCGTCTGGGCCAGCCCGATGACGTCATACCTTATCCTTTTTGCTTGCATGAGCAAGTCTTTCATCGGAGACTCGGATGCAAATGTGCGTGCATTGTAGGTACAGATCGTCACCATAGTTCTTTGAAATCCAGGCAGCTTCCATTGGCCTGAGATTTTAGCAGCCTTTCCGTACTCGTCCTATTCAACACTGCAAAATTTGAAGCTCTTTCGGCGTCAGAAAATGAGGCCAGTTTCTTTTACTGTGTTCAGCATTTTGATACTCACGTGTTGCTTGCTGGGCTCTGAACGTGAGGACTGGGTATACTCACAGGTAGTTGTCAGTCTCTCTCAGAGTGAACGTAAAGATTATTTGTTGGAGGCGACTCCAAACCGCTTCCCATATACTTCCCTGTCACTTGATTACAGCATTTTAGCCGAATTGTCTCGTAGAATACAATCCGCATAAACTAGAACGCACCCACACACGCGTGCATTAAGAAGCTTCGTAAATACAGAAAGTACGTGTCAAATCGGCGCAGCAATAACAGGGAGTCCATCAACTGGATCCACCTGCGTCTCAGGGAAGCAAAGGTCACTTTTGGTCTGCAATTAACCCCTTATCCGCCACCTAGGGACGTGCCACATAGCTTCTCGTCTAACCGTCTATCGGGATCCCTCATGTGAGGGAGATCCATGGTAATAAAGCACTCCTCATTGCGGCGCATTTTTAGATTGCTGAAATCTATTCATAATGCCTCTAGGGTTTTACACACTGAAGTTTAAGACCGCTTTGGAAAAGGTAAAGGAAAATTGAAAAAGTTTTAGAACACAGGTTTTTCAAAAGGTTTATATTCAAGCTATTTTTTAAAACCTCAGCTCGTAAAAACCTAAAGGCATTTCGAATAAATTGCAAGAAACAAAAGATGAATCGCAGGGAGCAATGCCTCATTATTGCGCAAAATCTCACACAATATCTCGTGCTGATATTTTAACGTGAGACTAGTTCATAACCCATCATAGCGAACTCTTTACGGTTGGTCTCCACGTGAAGTACTCAGTGGAAGACTCATAGTAAGAGGTGAGTGATTGAAAGAGCTGATTTATATCCTATGCAGATAAAAATTAGATACCGTGATTTTTCTGTTTGGGTTATGGCGGTGTTTAGCTGACTAGGTTTACTAGGATTCCGTAGATTTCACGTTCTTCAAAGCATGAAAAGATCAAGTTAGGCTAATTGCAACCTAGTCAGCTAAACACCGCCATAACCTAAACAGAAAAATCACGGTACCTAATTTTTATCTGCATAGGATATAAATCGGGCTCCTTCAATCACTCATCTCTTACTACTAGTCTTCCACTAAGTACTCCACGTTGAGACCAACCGTAAAGAGTTCGCTATGATGGTTTCTGTTTGGGTTATGGCGGTGTTTAGCTGACTAGGTTGCAATTAACCTAACTTGATCTTTTCATGCTTTGAAGAACGTGAATTCTACGGAACGTAAGCTGTGGTGAATAACCAACATGTCCCGATTTTAACGTTGATTTTTCACAGTTGTGATGAAAGTATCTTGTAGACGCTGAAATTTTCCGTTTCTCTTTATGGCTTTTCAATCGCTCCATCGATTACACCTATTTCTTGAAGTTATTTGCGAACATCCTGCTGCTTATCCGTGTACATGCACCATACTTGTTAAAAAATGACCTCCATGAAGAACGACAACGCGCGTATATATCTTTCGATAGGATCACCTGCGAATAAATACTTTGTCCACATGAACCATACCTTTATCCACGTTGTATTAGCTCCACTTTGAAATAAGAAATAGCACAGAAAATACAAACTAGAAAATGCAGAGATTAATGAAAATTACGGCTACTTACATGAATGTATGATTATGCAAACCAGAGCGATAAGAGAGGTAGGATGAAGCTTTTACAACTGATTAAACCCTAGCGGATGGGCCGCTCATTCGATTCTGTAAGGCACTGTGGAACTCCAGAAACAACATGCGTTTGTTCTCGGCATTGATCAGTAATACACTGTTTTTCTCATGAGGAAATACGAGGTTGTTCACAGCACGATTTATTCAATACAATGCTGGCTAACGTCTTTGCGGTTTCGCCTTCTCCAGAACCGTTTTTGCATTTTTAAGTCCTCCAATTATTATTGGAGACCAGGTCTCAGATGGGTGAGAAATGAGAAGGTGAAACCGCTAAATGTTAGCCAGCAATCTGTTGAATAAATCTTGTTTTAAATGACCTCCTGCCTGCTTATCAAGAAGACAGTGTTTCATTGTGGAACTGATTCAATGCACGTCTAACCTATGCAATCACTTGCAAAAGAGAATTGCTTTCATCTTCCCAGACAAGGCTGATACATCGGAAGGATGGGGAATAGCTTAGCTCGAGCGTTAAATCAAATCAAAGATAACGTGCATTATAGGGAACCTCTAAGCACTGCGTTACAGTTTCCTCTATTCAGCAAAAAGAATGGGAGCGCCACCCCACATCAAAAATCAGTTCTGAGATACGGGGCGAGATCACGTGTGATCTAGGGGCATTCCTCCCTGCTATTCATTGTAGGATTTTTGGAATTTATCCAAAAAGCCTCGATGAGTTGGCGCGTTGGTGTTTTAGGATCCCGTGCGAATGATAGCGACTTTTGCATCAAAATCTTCTGTATCCGATACGTGCCTAGTGGTGTGCCTTGTTTTCATTTTCGTTTGCCATCTAGGTATTTCTTTATGCGATACATAGGAAACAAAAGTCTGCTCGTTTCACCGATATATTTTCCGATTTTAATGTAAAAGTCACTATCCTCGCACGGGAGACTGAAACACCAACGCGCAAATTTCTCGATACTTTTTGGATAAATTCCAGAAATCCGAGATTGAATAGCAGGGAGGAATGCCCTGGGATAACGCGCGATGTAGCCTCGTATCTTAGAACTGATTTTAGAAGTGGGATGGTGCAGTATTGAGCTATGCCACTCTGAGCTGCTGTTCTTCCGTGGTGGAAAACAGATAAAAAAGAGTGGGTTTTCGAGAATCCGGTGATCATGTAACTATTGCTCGGATTTTCGTGTTTCTGTTTGCGTTGTTGAAGCGTCTGACTTAGTAAATTACAAAGCAGTGTGCCCTTCCAGACTCTGAAGAAGGCGATACTACCTAAACGTCAGCTACCGTTGTGTTGTGTGCATTATATTTGCAAGGAAGCAAAGGTGTGATGAACAACAACCTCGCGATTGCTCTAAAAAAGAAAACAACAAATTAGATAAATCATTTCTTTTTCTTTGAAGGCTATATTTTTTATCTACGCATTACGTAAACCAATGGTAGCAGTTTGCGGCATTATCGTGCCTCTTGCGGTACTCTCGGATATAGAACTCAGATATGAAACCTGGGTTCACCCTCCATTGCTGAAGATATCAAAACTCCTTTCCTTCTAAGTGTAAATCAACCCCAAGAATTGCCTTCGTGAATAGCTCGAAAGACCGACTTTCTATAAACTTTAGCATAGATAGTTAGTATATTTATTTATATGATCTTATAAACTGATCTTCTTAAGCCGACGCGAGGTTGGTACAGGTCTTCGTTGTCGTTGTCGTTGTTGATGTTGTTGGTCGATGGTTGACGTTTCGGCGACTTCGCCTTCCTCAGAGCCTGGACATACTTTATATTAGAATATTTTTATTATTCGGTGGAAAAAAAAGGTTAAAGCATTAATAAAGATCAAACTTTTAAATAGACGCCATATTGAACAGAAAGGCCAATCACCGTGATGTTACGTGTGGGACTGGCTCACACGTAGTTCACGTGGAGTCGCGTGGAAGACACGCCCCGGGGTGAAAATATCGTTTTGAGATAGGGCGCTAGGTCACGCGTGGTAGTGAGGCATTCGTCTTTCCGGTTCAGCCTTGAATTTTTGAAATTTATCCAAAACGCCTCAAGAGTTTTGCGCGTTGATGTTTTTGATTCCTGCGCTAGGATCCGCACATTCACTTCAAAACCATCGTTGTGCTTTTGTGCCCTATGCGTACCTAGAGGAGTGTTTAGACGGATTTTAACTTTTCCATCTAGATGTTCTTTTATGCGGACACAAAGTGGTCAACCCGTTTCCCCGATATATTCCTCGCCGCATGCATTACATGAGATCAAGTATATTATACCTAAACTCATGCAATCTCCGTCTCTCCCGTTAGGACAGATCATACAGTTTTCTGAGCTGCACAAACGATCATAGAGACGGTTTCGAACTAACTGGCGGCGTAGGGTATTGGGTGGGATGTCAACAATCGTTACATAATTTTTAAGATCACTTTTTCTTAAGCACTTTTTAATGGCGTGACTTACTTCATTTGATATGAAGAGCAGCTTAAAGGGAATCTTATTTTCGTCTGAAATATTATTTTGGGAAACTACCCAACGTTTTCCTCTAACCCGAGTGGCTTCTACTTCGTAGCCAATGGAAGTGGTTATTTTTCGTGCCAGGTTTAGCGATTCCTTCATTTTCTCTTTTCCTGTGCATACATTTTTAGCCGTACGGTACATGTTTTTGATAAGTGCTTTTTTCATATGTGAAGGATGAGAGGAGAGGTAGCGAACTAGAATGTTTTTACTACTTGGCTTACAATATCATTTTGTTATATAGCCACTTTCTTAGAGCTTTATTTGGGTGTTTAAGAATGGAATCCAGTTTTCTGTTAGTTTTTCTCGTGTAAATTTTATATGCTCTGACTGTCGGTTTAATAATTCAAAGCACTCATCCATCTGTTCTTGTGTGGAACAGACGATGAAGCAGTCGACTGTGTATCGACAGTAGTAGAGTAAGAGACGGTGATCGAGAACTGGAGCTTCCACCTTAGACATGAAGGCGATGGCAAGGCTTGGTGCTAAACGCTGTCCCATAGCCAGCTCTCTAATTTGTGCAAAATATTTTCCAGACCACCTGAAGATTGAACAACTAAGACACTGTTTTAAGAGAGTTATTAGTTGCGCAATCGACAAGCTGTACATTTATACTTTTTTTCGTGCTATACGAGCAACTCGAGAATGACTTGCATTGCGGAGTCATTGGACACGTTGGTATGGTGTTAGGTAGATGGGTTGGAATGAATTTTAGCAGCTGGGTTAGGATAAGGCTTAGGAACCACGTTATTCTATCCGTTGGCCCGCCTATACAACTGATGATAGGTCTAACTTTAAAGAATGATGGGTTCGCTGATGTAATATCATCAGTTGAAGTGAGCTTATGTGTTTTACTAAGCAAGTAAAGGACAGGGCAAATTGGATGTTCGTTTTTAAGTCGAGTGATAACTGAAGGCTCTAAACCCGCGGCCTTTGCCGTGCTGACCCATTCTTGATTTGATCTCCGGTATTGGCTTCTATATTCCTTTTCAGAGGATGCACGATGGAGAGAAACATTATTGAGGTGCTCCTTTGTTATTTTAATATCCAACTGACTAGGAATAACTACAAACTCTCCACCTTCGTCACTAATACCCCACGAAAACAATGCGTGGGCCAGTCCTACACGTTACATAGCGGTGAGTGGCCTTTCTGTTCAATATGGCATCTATTTGAAAGTTTGATCCTCATTAATACTTTAACCTTTTTTTACCAAATAATAAAAACATTCTAATATTAAATACGTCCAGGTTCTGAGGAAGGCGAAGTCGCCGAAACGTCAGCCATCGAGCAACAACATCAAAAACAACGACAACGACAACAAAGACCTGTACCAACCTCGCGTCAGCTTAAGAAGATCAGTTTATAAGATTATATAAATAAATATACTAACTATCTATGCGGAAGTTTACAGAAAGTCGGTCTTTCGAGCAATTCACGAAAACTATGCTACTGATCAAATCAAGAACGTTGGATGAGGCGCAACCAGTGGACCAAGCAGGATTTCGACAAGAATGTCGCTTCATGGACCACATCCAAACTATGTCCAGGATCACTGAAGTTTGTCAGGAATATCTGGTCCTAACCTTTGCCGACTACGAAAAAGCGTTTGACAGTGTCGAAACAAATGCAATCTTATCAGCGCTCGTAGACCAAGGAGTGGACCGGTCTTACATAACAGCTCTGGGCTGTTATCGGAACAGCACTACGAAAATACAGCTCTTCCATCGATCTCTTACCATAGTCATAGGGTAAGGGGTTCGACAGGGCAACACAGTATCACCAAAGCTGTTTAGTGCCACACAGCAGTGGATAATGAAGTCCATCGATTGGGGTGAGAAAGGCGTACCTATCAGTGGAAAATTCCTTGTAATGTAAAACAAAAATAGTAAAAAAGTGAAAGTTTCATTCTCTTGTTGTTCATTTGTAAACTATACGGTCATCAATATCTTCGGCAAATTTTTTTCTTAGTGTATGAATTATGTCCTTTTTGTTTAACGTTTTGTTTTCTGCCTTCTATAATTTTCATGGCAGGTTACTAAGCGAAATACAACCACAACGTTGCTGAGATATTTGCAAAACTCTGGACCGCAGGTGTCTATGGTGGGGAACGAACGCGCTATTATCCTTTCCGGGGAGTAACGCGTTCACCACCACACCATGCGGGTCCTTTTTTACAGCACAGATGTTTGCTGTTGTTATTTTTTTGCGCCGATTCAACTCCTGCCATTAGTATAATAAAAAGGATGAAGGTTTCTGAATTGATCATTCCGTGAAGGATGCGCCATGCATTCGACTTCATCAATCATCGTTGAAGGTGACTGAATGCATATCTGACCTTTACAAGGACTCGCGAAGGTCTACTAATGTATAACGCCAGTGCTGATATCCTCCAAAGCAAATCTGGTACCAATTTGCAGACCCCGGAGGCTTTAGTCTTGGGTACAGGGATCAATCCCATGTGCATTGCACGGCACCACCGACCACTATGCAACATGCGCCCTTTGCCATTATTATAAAGACGAAGAACATTGGGCTATTTTCTCTACGGATTCGGGCTTGGACGTGAAGCTCCAGGCGCAGCTTCTTTTGAAAACGACTATACCGCCCCATGGCCTTGCTATATGTTATAGCACTGGTTTCAAAAATTTCGTGATGGGATGAGAGCTGAGCGTCCAAAAAAACCTGCTACTATTTACTTCTCTGTCCCTAGATTTCAGGCTTTTGACTTAATTGCCTCGTAGAATACATTCCGCATAAGCGAGAACATATCTACACGCAAATGAATGTATACGTTTTCGTAAATGCAGAAGGTATGTGCCAAATCGACGCAACAAAAACAAGGAGCCCATTTCGTGGATCCACATGTTTCTCAGCGAAATATAAGCTCGCTTTTGGTCCACGTTTCACTTCCCATCCCTCCACATAGGACACGCCACGTTGCCTCGCGACTAGCCGGTAAGAGTTTCCTCTATGAGAGAGATCCGTGGAATTTTAGTCATGAAATAATTGTATTACGCAGAAAGCAAAAATGAAAACTAATACCACTGGACTGTTTCTGTTGTCGATCTATTTTTTCGAACGCGGAAAAATATGACACACAGACACTTGTCAACAGCTACCGAGCAACGTTGAGTAATAAAATAGTACTATCGTGAAAAATTTCATCAGGGATTGTTGCAGCGAAATTCACTGCTTGCTATTAGGCTACGTCGACATTACGATGTTGAATTTTTGTCGTTGCTTAATTGACAAGGTTACCCGATATTAGAACTAAATATTTTTCACGGGCATTTCGGTACGGTCACTTCCTTGAGAACTACACTGATTGGACTCCAATGCCATAGCAGCTGACCTTTACAATATGTTCGTCTTCAATGTCGTACTGAGAGTTGAGTGGAGTAGAAAATCGCACGAAATTCTCGACCAGGCCGAAACGTTTGCCACAAAAGAAATTTCAACGAAACAACGCCTTGATCATTTGAACCGTGGTTTAACGAGAGGGAATTGACACTTTAATATTGAAATATTAGGCTTAATAAGTCTCGTTAACGTTTTCCATCGACCATGTGGTTCAATTTGCAGTTGTATGGGCCTTGAAAACGTAGTCGTAAAAGGCGTCATACTCTAAGTCCAGATATCGATTAGCTGCTGTTGTTACTAAAAATAGGTAAATTCCATTTAGTGCTAATGGATAAACTCTCAGAGGTATGGATCACACACTCACACATGCGGATTCGTTGTTATCGTGTAAATGCTTTCAAACCGGAGTTCTACTACAGGCTAACCAGTTTGCTCAAGTACATGCTATGAAAACTGCCTGGAGAGGATGAACGATCATGTATGATTCGTCCAGTATGGAAATTTTTCCATTGCTTATAGTCGTCTTCTTAACCCTTCTCCTTTTTAGAAACATAACTCAGAAATAGTCAGCAATTTTATTGGCGAACAAACACGAGAGAAAGAGAGAACATTCTTAAACAACCTGGAAATAAAACTCACACCGTCTTGCATGTGTTCACGTTTCAACACAAACATCTAAGCTGTGGATTCCTCTGCGAGCGTGAGCTTGTTCTTCGCAGTGTTCTGATGGTGGTAATGCTGTATCAAGTGATGTTAAAACCACCGTCTGTTGGCTATGCCTACCAGAAAAGTAATGTGATGGGAAGACTTATTTCAAGTAACGGACTTTGTATGAAACAAGAGCAACTAGTACTGCTGAGAGTTTCTCAACCGGCTAATTAAATATCTGGTCTCATTCTTTAAATGCATCTTTCTCGATAATACCATCAGTTATGAAGGTTGTCAGTAGTTGTAATTAAAGGACATAGAGGGTAATAAACTAAACAGTTCATCGATCTCTACCACTGTATGGTTATAGTACAACAGATAAAACGATGGAATATACGACCGGCAGAACTACGAGGATAAAACGAGGGAGAAAGAGAGGCAGAAAAAGAGACAGAGTGAGAGAGGGAAAGAGAGAGTAGAGTTAAACGACGTGAAATGAATTCATGTTCACCGGGTCAAGAAATAGAGAGAAAGGAGGTACCACTTACCTTTGTTCTACTTCTGTACTAAGTCGAAGTGGTCTTAAACGTCCTAATGAAGAAAAATGTCAGCTTTTCTGAGGTAGAAAAAGGTGTAATCTCGAGAAAGAGGTGAATAGAGAGGTAAAAAACACAGGAGAAGAAGAACAAAGGAAAAAGATCGACGTCTCATAGAACAATGTGTCCAAAAAGTAAAGAAAGGGCGAACTATGGAAGGATACAAACAGACGAAGATGAGTCGTCAAAGATAGCCTTTGAAAAGTAGAGAGGAATATAAAAAAGCGAAAGTGAAAACTATTGTCAAAGCTAATGCATTCTGTTCTGCTTTAATAACTTGAACCTGAAGACCTACTTAGAGCGGATCAAAAAATAAAACAGGAATCCATAACGGTAGCAGGCGATTTCGTGTGGTACTACAATGATGGCGATCTATCAATTGTTAGTACAATAGTTTACAGGTAAGTGCACATCTACATATCATTAGGGAAGAGTTTCCCTCTGCTTGAATTTCTCATTTGTCTCATTTGTGTCTGTTAAACTACGAATGTTGACTACCACTTTCATATGGTTGCTGGCCAATGTAGCGCTGATACGGATTGGCTTATGGAGTTCCATTCTGCTGGTAAGCATTCCTTTGCTCAATGTACTGATTGGTTGCATCATATACGCTGTTCTGTTGCACTGAGCCACAGTTCTCTGGACTGCATAGACAAGGTGCCTGCAACTTTCCAAAAATCCTACAACACACTAAAGGCTTATGAGCAATTTACATTAAAGGCAAAATACCTGAGGTACTCTGGGCATGTTGGCAAAATTTGGGAAGCTCGGCCCTTGATTGAATGGGATAGCCTTGAACATCGTATTGTGCCAGTCGCCCATCTAGAACATTCAAATGTCTTTGTACGCACTATCATACAAAAATAGTGAAAATTTGCAAAATATGGACCATATTTTGGTTTGATAATGATGTTGTTCTTCTGTAGAATAAAAGGATGAAGGATAAAGCGCATGGTGCTCTATTCCTAAGAGACATACCCAATGGATGTTTCATGCATTTGTGTCCACCAAGCTTCGCAGGGATACAGTGTTTTCACGTTCACATTTACATTTAAATGACATGTCATCACATCTACTGTGAGGACACAAGGATCATGTGCATCACGAAGCACTTTTAACGATTGCGCTACATGTGCCACCCTGTAGTGCAGCGCTTAGAACGCGATGAACTGAAGGAAGAAGTAGGTGATCTCATTGGAACGCACTATCACATCCAACCTGCACTAATTACCTTACTAAGGCAATACTGAAAATGTGAGCCGAACAATGAGTCAATGAGGGGCAGCGATAGATCAGTCACCTTTTTTCCCTGTACTCATAGGCCCGCTATCAAACTGATCGGCCTGTGCCAACCGATAACTGTACGTAAGAACAGGTATTGGCAAACCGAGTGGCCCATGGCCCCACACATCGTAGCGTCTCCTCATTGCTGTGCACGAGAGTAAAGCGAGAAGTAAGGTGAGCCACTGTTTGAATATAAAATATAGGCTGATATCACAATGTTTAACGTTTTGTTTTCTGCCTTCTATAATTTTCATGGCAGGTTACTAAGTAAGCGAAATACAACCACAACGTTGCTGAGATATTTGCAAAACTCTGGACCGCAGGTGTCTATGGTGGGGA
>UYYA01004555.1:0-11717 GCA_900624975.1 Angiostrongylus costaricensis | reverse complement strand
TCTCAGCTATTTCTATCGATCTTTTTGCCACAGCAATCGATAATCAAAATCAAAATCAGAGCAATCAAAAGATCGATAGAAATAGCTGAGAGACGTGCGAAACAAAGGACCCGCACGGTGTGGTGGTGAACGCGTTACTCCCCGGAAAGGACAATAGCGCGTTCGTTCCCCACCATAGACACCTGCGGTCCAGAGTTTTGCAAATATTTCAGCAACGTTGTGGTTATAGGCTGATACTTTCCATGGCAAGTAGAATTAACCAAAACCCTACCTGCGGTGTTGGACGTGGGATACTCTCAATGTAGAGTACCACAACGAGATTATCAGCATCATCGTCAATCAAACGTTTTTCTTAAACAGTGCCATTGTTACCCCAAAGCTTACCAGCGAACACCACCACGATAGCGCTCTTGAGTTTAAAAACTGGTAAGTGGATGCTTGTGACTAGGAGAGCAGTAGCATGTCAGAGGTAGCAAATCTTGAGAAAAGTATCTGCAACATCTATTGAGACCCTTCTAATCAGAAGGCTAAGATATTCGCTTTTTAGTTCTCGACCAAATTGTTAGCAAACAACCTAAGAAAACGCTGAACATCAATTTCGACTTCCGTTCTGATTCCCTTACTTACTACGTTCATATGCTTACGTAATATGTTAGGAAACTCAGGACTTCCAGGACACGACTCAGGACATGTTTTCAACTGTTGTCTTGTGCGCATCGACTAAATACACTCTATTCCAGCTGCTCCTTTTTCCAAGGATCCATATGATATTTAGTCGATAAAAAACTACGAAACTTCTTCGTTCTACTGTTAACAAATTAGCCAACCCGCCGTACACCAAAACGGTGGTGCTACACAAAGAGTGAGTTTTACGCAACATAGACACCATCACCTAATTTTTCTGCTTCCAGTTGTCTAGACCTGTTCGTTCGCGTCATTCTCAACTGGAATGAGAAGTATTGGAAGAGAAAAAAAAGTCAAGAGAGTAATGGAGCTGCGAAAAAAGTTCCAGACGATGAATTATATGCACACGGAGCGCACTTTATCTTTAGAATATAACAGGCTGGGAGCCTAGAAATTCTACAGCACCAGCGTCGGCGTTAAAAAACGACTTGACAAGGGATACCATCTTCTACAACACTACTGTTCTGTTAAACATCATGCGAACGCTTGAGAATGACAACGTTGAAGTGGGCATGGACTTTCCGGTTGCAGATGGCACTGTTTTAAAGAACAAACATCAACAATCTGAAAATCGTGTGGTGAAAATCCTTCTGCAGCTGGACCTAAGAAAAACTATGTCCTTCAAAAAGATTTCACTCCTGAATTCCTATTCACGCTAGAAAAAATACCATCTCTAAATACTCAAATTACGTGCATTTCGAATACTTATTTACGATACTCAGCATTAATTACAGTTCAGATCACAACTCTTCCTTCACTGTATGTGTTACTTTCTCCTCATCTTCGATGAAAGTCTTTCCGTGAAGGTTGCTAGCTCAGCTGCCACATACAGAGTCTATCTTCTTTATTAATCTTATTAGACGGTGGTCAACTTGATTTTCTGAATACTGTACAGCACCATAAGAGCGTTTCCTCATAAAAGGTACTTGTCAACCCTTGTGAAACGGAGTGAGCATTTCCCAGGCAAGTCCGGCACAAGTTTGCTGACCCTAGAGAGATAAAAGTCTTGCTTCGCAAGAGGCTTGCCTGTACATTTAACCACTGTCTTCAGGGTCTTCTCGTGCTTGTCGATAGAAAAGTGAGCATAATAAAAGATTTGGCCTCTAAGTTAAGCAAAAAGAAACGAGCAGCTTTGAGAGCATTCAGGAAAAGAGAAGGTGATGTGATGGTAGGCGAAAAATGTACCCATTTCCATGCCTACATTTGCATCTCTGAGTTCCCTCCTACATCAATTTACTTCTTTGACACCAAGATATTACGTATGTACGATGAAATGATAGAGTATACGAGCAACTGTGTAGGCAATATACTAGGAGAACCCGTGCCATGCAAGTGAGATAAGGAATCCGATATTCCCATCCACGGCGACAGTAAAAAATGACTGACGTTGTTGCATAGGCCGAGAAGTCGAAAATCGAATGGAGTGGAAAGATTTGAAAGTTCTCTATGGAAACGAGACATTAACGAACGCAATGATGATACAATGATGTATGCAAGCACAACAGGTGTGATAAGTGATGGAAAATTGCTTGCAATAACTATCCTTAGACTTACATTGGAACTCACTTGCGTCATAAATTCGTTGATGTATTTCTTAAACAGGTCGACTTTTTCAAGATCTTGTTGCGTCGCCTGGCGTTGTTGGCCATTCTCAGTGATGTATCCGTTCTAAATACCGCGCAATTTTTCCTTGTGATTGAACTTCTTATAAGTATTGGATGATTGTGGGTCTTTTTTAAATTTATCGATCGGCTGTCTATTTATCAAAATATTCAGCACAGGAGTTTCGGATCTACTTAAAAATTTAACTCTCAAGCATGGATATACTCTATTGGTAATATTAAGAAAAAATTATGTCTAGTGCTTCTAAGCAAGCCCACTACATGCCTCATCCATCACATTATTGAGTAGACCAGGCAAAGCGTAACATAACTTTCACTTGAACCACTTTAAGTACACATTTTTAGCGAATTAGAATACCACTTCAAGTATTTTCATTAAGAAACCTGAGTATTGTCGAATACAAGAAAAACATTTGAGAACACCTTTACAACCAGCAGGCTTTCTTACTTGTCCGGATATTTCAAACGACCGAACGGTCTTATCATTCAGTAAGTACTTCATTTCAGATTATGTCATCGGCTTTCGAATACGCTTAAATTTGCTATAGTTCAATCTGATATTTACAGCGCAGTTACGAACAACATATGTGTTCCTTTCTCAAACATTATTCGATTAGGACAGGACCGCTAACCGTTTATATCTAAACATACTAGCTAGCTGCTTCATCCATTTTAACCCTCTCATGGCGAAAATGGTTTTGCGTTAAAGGTTATAGATTTTTAGAAGAAGTTTTGCTCTGTCACATTAACCACACATGTGATTTTTACACGGGTGTTTTCTAATATAAATATGTTTAGAGTTACAATCTTCGAAGAGGTAACAACAACATCTGAGTTCTTAAAGTCTTTAAAGGAATGGCGACAGCCGCAAGTATGCCGTGGGAAATAAAATTGTGTCATTTTCGCCTCCTGTAGAGGTCACGTCGTCATGTAAATATTACGTTGCGCTCAACGTTTAAATCTGCGTGGCAACGGTGCAGAACGACACATTTTTTAACTGCTACGCACATACCACTTTCCCGACGACTGGCCATGCGTTCTCACTAACTGGAAGACTTTAAATCCTTTGATCTGATTCGTTGGTCCGCATGTGGTCACTACCACCGCGTGGTTATTCGTTGTCGCATTGAGTCAACATTAGCTGCTAAGTAGCGTAGCAATATTTAGATCAACGACGAACTATACAACGAAGACCTACATCACGGCGTGGGCGGGCCGCGGGCGGTTCAACGCAGCTTTGAAGAAGCGAATGCGCAAAAACATTAACCGTACAAAACTTTAGAGCAACCTCGTGTTATCTTAATCAACTTAGAAACATTCATCGTTTGTGGAAGGTTAAAGGAAAGCCGATACCTGGAAACAGAAGACTTGACTTGTATACACCATAGAATTGCAGCAGAGACTTTGTTTTATCGTTTCTATGAGTATGAATCGAATGGGTGCTCCTACTCATTAGATGCTGTTGTAGACACATTACTGTCACCATTTAGAAAAGTTCTTCAACCTATGTCATATTTATCTTTTGTATTTCTATCCCCACCCATTCCCACTCGATAACTGTGATTCACTATAGCGATTAGAATTAAAACGGCGGTCAATTATCGGCCAAGTTATCGGCCTGTAATGAACTGTCCTCAAAAGGGTGTTTTGCAAAATCGTATGTGGAAAGAGCAGATCTTTATGTGTCAAGATCCCCGTTTGACAAAATATAAACCGAACACAAAAACTTACGGCCAAAAAGTTGTGTGTGGAAATAGGACGCATTTGGGGTATTCTGTATTAAAATCATGATCACCTCGTATTTGCAGTTGCCATTACTGAAGGAAAATTCTTGGACGTGAATGTTAGTATTTCCGTTCAAGATGCTGCTACTACTGCCGTAGAAGGTATTCTGCAAGAAATAAGACAGAGAAGAGTGAATTTCATTCATAGCCATTCAACGATTTCGTTTTGTTTTTAGGCTATGCAGTCGAAACATGAGACCGTGTAACCATTGACAACTGTTTTATCGATCAAAAATTCCACAGAGATGAGTACCATTTTCACTGCCGTCATATTTCACTATTACCAACAGAAGAAAGCTTAAAATTAAACTAAAAAATTACCCCATTCTGCCCGTACATGTTCGGTTGATTTCCATACATTCCTGACTGAAACATTTCCGTTTGATTCTGGTTAGTTGGTTGATCATACTGGAGACCAACACGCTGATTATATGGATAGGTTTGGCCTCGTAATCCATAGGGGTACTGATTTTGGCCCATTTGTTGTTCTTGAACGCCATAAGCGGCACGATTCTGCGTGGTTCCGTATGGAAAGCTCGGATTGTATTGATTCTGACTATTCATGTTTGTAGAAGGCTCATACGTTGACTGGCTATTCTGGACATAGTTTGGATAGTGGCCAATTGGTTGGTATTGCGGACTCTGGTGCTGGAGAGCGCTTCCTGCGTATTGCATGCCTTGCAGTTCGTTGACATCCGGAGAATGTCCTTCACTGTGCAATCCTGGTTGCACATTTTGTCCGCCGTTAATTTGACCATCTGCAACTACAAATTTGTCAGCACCTGATGAATTATGAAAAAGAACGTTGTATGGCAACTACAGTTAAATTTCTTCGAGCCCTTTCATTTGAGCATCGAAAAACGAAATGATCTTCTAGAAGCAAATGGCAACGCCTAGTCATCGCCGTGTGCTCTGCAATATTTACTTAATACCCACCGAATAGCCAGAATATAAACATCAATGCCAATATCAATACTGAGATTGTCAACAACTATCACTCGGAACAGTCAGAGTTTCTAACATTGACATAGGATGTCTTTCACCGCCAATATTTCGTACTAGAAACCATAAGAAAGGTGGAACAAGGTTTTGCCGAGATGAATGGAAGCAAAAGGGAAAAATGACTTAATTAACATATTTGACAATTGGTTGATAACCTCGTTGCTATTTCTTGACATTTAATTAAAAACAACGGAGTACGTTCTTCGCTAAATCAAATTTTCTGTGATCGAAAGTGAGGGACTTGAAATAGAGTTTTCTTTGGTTATGCTTCTTTTGAAGTGCACGTTTTCTTTACAGGCTGTCTCGTTTCAGCGGGGAGTGGGAACGGAGAATAATTAGGGAAATAGTTCGGCCTTTATCTTACGGATTAATGTACAGACCACCGACGTTGTAATGGTCTCTACTGACTCACTTGGTTCGCATAAAGCGGGAGATCAAAACAAGTTTTTCGCTGGGAAAGTAGCAGGGTCAAGGAAAGTGGAGTGATTAAATTTGCTGTACAATACATTGATGGTTGTTGGTTCGACAATGCTTTGGATCAAACAAGCCTCACATCCCTTCGGGATGGGAAAATGTTAGCAGACTTGTCCGAGAAGCTCCTCATCCACGAGACTGAGCAGCGCCTTAGTATGGCCTATCCCAGGATGCTAGGTTAAGTCGATTCGACCAGCATTCAAGAGCACAAATTCATAAAATTGAACCCAAACTCAAACCAAAAATCATTGTATTGACGGATGTTAGAGAAGGAACTCAATGAAAAACGTGCTGGTAATACGCGTACTACGTAGGGATGGGTCATATAAATAGATAAAAAACTGAAAATAGTACGCTATAACTAGTAGTTTACCGCCTCATAGTTTCCAGAACCTGTGTTCATGGATGTTGAAACGCAACATCAGAGCAGGACTTTTCAAGTTTTTTTTTGAAAACACCACCACTACACCATGGTGAATTACTTTACTGAAAGGCAACTAGAAATAAAGATTTTTGCGCAAAGATGCTTGATGCTTCTTTTACGACCCGACATGACATATTGTGCGGATCTCAGCACTTCTTTCATTCCATTCGCTTCAACGCATCCATATTCCACGAATGTCTTCTGATTTTGTGCGCCAACTAGGCTACTACTGAGGATTTTGGTCTTCTCAATATAGCCCGAAGTTTAACGCTGTCTTTAGAAAACAGTTGAGCAAAAATGCTCTTAAATTATTGTAATCCCATACAACACTACTAATTATGAAAACTGGAAGTATATTATACATAATGGGCTGAAGTAGCACAGTGGTAGGGATGCCGTTCAATATGCACAAATGCACGGTCCGATCCCGCTTTAGCCGACCAAACCTCATCCCTCCCGTAGTGACGTCGGCATCACACTTGTCTGGAATCAACCAGCTTCCTCCAATTTACGAACAGTATGTTCACATAAAAGGCTAAAAATCCTCAAGCAGCAAGCAAACCTACAACTGAAATCCGAAAATGTGGATGACCGAAACAAATCAAATTAAAGTGCGAATTGACACAATACATATGGAAACAGGTTATCTCGAAAAATGCTTATATATATATATATATATATTTCCTACCACTTCTCAAATTCGATTCTTTTGCTCGCACCCATCATCCACGAAGGTCTTCCAATCGTTACTTATGGCTTAAGCTGCTGACTGAGGGTTTTTCTTTAATTTTGAATATCAAAGAATTCTGTTGAAGTCGATTTCCTGGAGCTCTGAGACAGCCGCTTTTGAGCGTTTCTACATGGATTGCAGAGAGTGAATTTTTTCCCGGACAAATTTGGGTACTAGTCCTGAGCCCTGGGGATGACAAGCTTGGTAGCTCCGGAGCTGGATCAAACCAGCTCTGTGCTCGTGATGATCGGCATCATTACCACGGGGCTACCGTCTCCTACATGTATATGTATAATATATATATATATATAAATGTATATATACATTTATACATGCGACATTGTGTCGTGTAAAAAAATGCATATATGTTATCGCCATCATTATTTTGGTGGTTTCTTCACAAGTTAAAGTAGATCGGATTGGTAAGCACTAAGCGGAAGGTGTTAACGTTGGAATGCTAACACGCATAAGTATGTACATGTACAATTGCTTCCGTTCATAATATTCTAAAAGAAAAGAAATACCTCTCGATCAACTTCTACGATGCCTAAGCTCATACATCCATAAAAACATAGAATAACGAAGAGTATTTTAACTAAAAAGTAAAATAAAACATCGATGTTTTTATTTTTAAAATTATCGTGTTAAAATGTATTAATACCGGATGAGTTGTGCTGGTGGATTATATCACTCGACTTCGTGGGTTATTTGCAATGGATATATTGTTTGCTTATTGATTTTTCTTTAATATCACGTGATATCGTTACTGGATCAATTAGTCGTCTCTCGAATTTAATTTTTCACTATCATAGCTTCCGTGCCTTTGGTTCAATTCCACGAAATTGGTAAATAACCGAACTCACACTGCTGAGTGCTGGCGGAGCTGAGACAGAGCAGCGAAAGTGCGAAGAGATGCATGGGGACGACGTCTGCGGAGTGATGTGGGACACCTCCACTCACTCCTAGAAGTACTTACCGGTCGCTAGCAAACAGCCGAAACATTCGTGAGTGTTTGGCTGTGAGATTGACTCGTGCCTCATTTGCTTTTTCCATGCACTTGCCACGAGTAAACACTCGCAATCACACCACACATTGGTACTGAATATATCGCCAGCAGCAGACACATGGGCTTCCAGAGTCGCATATTTGGAGTGAAAAAAGCCCGAGGTCTCAACATTGCACCCATTGCATGACCGAGTAATGAAAAAAGTTCGGCTCAACGAAATAATATTTTCAAAAGTGCAAGCCACAAAGCACAAATGTTCCTAGAAAGCAGGTTGTTTTGTTCTGTTTCTCTTTAAATTCGCTGTCTTTTTTTCGATTTTCGAGCCACATTTTACCTTAAGTTTTAAGTTAGTTTCACTTTTGTGCTATCCCTGTTTAGTCTAAACCACTGGAATAGAAGTAGAAGATATGCAAATCCGAACAAGTTTCACACGAATGGAAACCATGACGAAAAGTGGCCTTGAAAAGGCTTTGAAAACAGCGTTATTGACGACGAATTTCCCCAGAAAATCGTTCTCGACCGTACGATACACCAATGGTTTCGAAAAATGCGGCACATAAATGAGCAAATTCGAGATGAGGAGAATCGTTGATGGAACCGCATCCATGTTAGCCTTCCGAAGTTGGTAGCTGAAGCAGATCAAGGCAAAGTACTTCGGGGACTTACGGATTGTGATTACAGAAGCGGTTGCAAAGCATCTCATCAGAACTAGAAAATAAAAAGAACCTCAAAAAGTAGATACCGCATGACTCGAACGAGTGACAAAGAGTCGTCGTTATGAATGCTCTTCTGCTCCTCTTTTTGTAGCCTGCTAGGAAAGGAATAGCGGATTTGTAATTTATTTTCCTCGCTTTTTCTTTTAGCAAAAGTTTTTCTTTCGAATCCTATACTATATAACTCCCACGACCGACTTTCTATTAACCTCGGCATTGATCAAGTAATTCTTCGTATTTTTGTTGAGCAAACGCGAGGTGTTATTGTTCTTTATTCACGAATAAGCTGACGTTCCGGCGGATTTCGCCTTCCTCAGAGCCTGCCTACTATTCTCCTCCAGAGGCGGTCCTCCAAATATTGAGCGCAAAAGTTATACTATACTATACTATACTAAATATTATTGTTAAGCTTGATTGTTTTCACTTCCAAACCGTGCAATTTGGCCACAGTATACATAATGTCCCTAAAAATTTTAGGGGTTAGAATTTCAGATGTCCAAACAGCAACCTCGGAAAAATCCGATGAATCGAAACTTGGAAGTAGTGCATTCAAACGGCTCGAAACATTAATGGCGTATTTGACTGAAACTGTTTACACATGCAAAACGCAACATTGGTTCGAAAAATTTCGTCGTACAACTTTGGTCTTGAAGATGAGGGATAATTTGAAGAGTTTATTGGAAACGAAAACGTGCAAAACTTCTCGAAGACTTGGAGGACTTAGTGTAAGCGTATCATGTACGTTGGAGTAACTGGAAAAGTTGTAAAGTCGGACAAACAACAAACAAGTGCTACTCGAATTAAATAACAACTGAAGTAATCGATATTTATGTATCGTCCGACCTTCTCCTGCGAACAGTGAAAGACCCTTTTCTCTACTCTATTGTGAGACGAGAAATGGATTCTCTTTAATAAGCGGCCACGAGTAGTTCAGGGCTTGGGCTACATCCAGCAGCTATGTTATATAGATCTGTATCCAGATAGAAAAGTGGAAATTTTAAGCCTATGCAGACTGGATTGGCTCAACAGGGTGCGCTAGTTTTAAAGAAAATACAACGAACTTTCTATTGTTTCAATTTCATTGGAGTGTGGATGACTAACAAGTCATAGAATGCCATAAGTTTAGAGGTGACATTCCTGGTAAACCAACAATGGTTTTGTTTAGTTTTCAGTGCAGCCTTCTATTAAACCTTTCCCTGCAATCTGTTTTTTGAGTACTGGCGGGCTCACTGAGGAGTAATAAAAGCGTTAGTTCCCAGAATCGACTCTCCATTAACCTCGTCATTGGATTGTAAATGCGTCGTCTTCTTTCTCAGCAATCGCGAGGTTGTTACACAGCATACGTTTACTTCCATACAACAGTACAACCGTAGCTGACGTTTTCGGCAGTATCACCTTCCTCAGAGGCGTTTTTGAGCCAGTGATTCCATACCGCAGTGCATTTTCATTATCGTTTTCATGACCTTCAAAAATTTGGTCTTGGATGAAGTGAGTTATTTACAACGATTATAAAGAGTGAATTGACAGAAGTACTGGATAAAGGTGTTTTTATGTGTCTTCTCTCGAAGAATGAATTTTGAACATTCGAATGCTTTGCGGATGCGCATAGCTCAATGGTTAGAGGTGAACTGTAATACACATATAATCGCTGGGTGGCTCTCACGCCCACGACTCACTAATGTTACTTCGCTCCGGAGTCCTCTTACTGGTACTGGACCTACCTGGGAGAGCACCACCACTGATTTCATACATTAGTAGACTACGCTAAGTCATTGTATAGACCAGGTGTGGATTCGATCACCTCTAACGCCGACAAAAATAGCGTTTCACAATCATTTGTGGACATAACCATTACGATACTTATAATTAACTAATACAAAAATAATACGAACGACCAAACACATAGTAAACTAGGTTAAGAAATAAAGGAATTTGCAGTGGAAGACAATGATAGTTCATTTGAAAGAATTACCAATAAGTAAACAAAAAAATTATCGACACCATCATGAAAAACATACGACAATTTGGTTATTTTCTAAGGGAAGGTGAAAGTACAACAATGAAGACCATACGTAATCGAAATTTTTATAAATTAATATAACGAATTTCGAAAGGATTGTTAACCAAAACCTTTAAAAAACCCAAGGCACCATTACGCCTTCACGTTCGAAGGCGTGCAAAGCTACTGGGGAATAGGCATGAACAGTAGTGAGAGCACTCAATAGAAAGCCATGAATGCAACAACACCTCATAACTGCTGAAAACCCGACAATATATTTACCAGAAAGCGACATCATCTTAAAAATATACTCTCAACTATCATACGAGTTACTTGGTAGGGATCGCAGTTCGACGACGGCCGCCTATCCTCGAAGTAACCCTGCAACTTTAAATTAGATATCAAGCGAATTCCCACGTCCGACTATCTATTAAGCTCGGCATTGATTGAATAATTCTTTCTACTTCTGTTCAGCAAACACTAGGTGTTATTTTATTCCTTTATTTACGTACAAGCTGACGTTTCAGCGGATTTCGCCTTCCTCAGAACCGCTTTCTATGAGTCTTCCACTAAATATGTCACGTGGAGACCAACCGCACAGAGTTCACACGGAATCGTATTGTCCACGTGACATATTTAGTGCAAAACTCATAGAAAGCGGTTCTGAGGAAGGCGAAATCCGCTGAAACGTCAGCTTGTACGTAAATAAAGGAATAAAATAACACCTAGTGTTTGCTGAACAGAAGTAGAAAGAATTATTCAATCAAGCGAATTGTTGCGAAAAGCTTATACGTGATTGAAAATTTTATACTTCGCAGAAGGGCGCGTCTTGGGCAGTGGTCCGAGGCTCACTGCAGCACACAAGTGGAATTGATCCCCGTGCCATGACACACCAAGTTTTCCATACCTCCGTGGTCGGCAAATTGGTGCGAGATTTGTCAGGAAGGATAGCAGCACTGGCTCGATACATATGCATTCAATCACCTCCAAACGATGCTTAATGAACTCAAATGGATGGCGCATCTCTCAGGGATTATTCAACGCCCAAAGCTTTATCCTTACTTATTTCATAGTTGATACTTGAACGGCCCGTCCTCACTAGTTGTGCGGGCTCCAGCATAATCACCACTTTTCGGAGATTTTGTTCGTATTTTTTGAGCAAACGCGAGGTGTTATTGTTCTTTGTTCACGATTAAGCTACGTTTCGGCGAATTTCGCCTTCTTCAGAGCCTGGAAAGGTCAAGTTGATAGCAACTCACTCGGCCAGACGCCTCCATAA